>SNQJ01S0148768.1:7583-29324 GCA_010110895.2 Picea sitchensis
CAATAATAAATTCATTGGTGCATATTTACTCTACAATCTGCACCATGAAACCCATAAACATTTTTTTTAAATTGATAGGGCTAAGAGGTGTGATCTACAATAAAAACACACTAATTCATATTTACTATATAATATGCACAACATAACCCAAAAATATTTTTTTTAAACTTTATAGCGATAAGTTATAGGATCCAATGCAAAAAAAGGCCCCAATCCATTAATTTATTATTTACAACAAATAATTATTGATCCCAACAAATACTCAGAGCCCCTGAAAAACAAATCTCATTGCGAAAGGGTAAAGAGAACAACATAGAACAAAAGGGAAGCAACAATGAAGTTAAGGTTTGAAATATTGAAGTTAAGTCCCAAACCCTTCTAGTTTGTTGAAATGACTAGTATAATCATCATTCTTCTTCTTTATGTTGATGATATTGTTCTTATGGAAAGGATTCCTCGTGATCTTGACAAGTAGATAAGAATCCTCAAGGATTTCTACTCCAATACGGGTATGACTATTAATACTAACAAAACAAAATTCATGATACTTAAATCCAATAAGATCACCTATGATGATTTTTTATATGATAACAACTTGGAGGAAGTGCCTTCATACAAATATATCAACATCAATATTCATCACAAGCTCAACTGGAATTATAGCATTTAGAAAAGGATAAGTGGAAAGTAGAAAGCTTGTTATGAGCTTGAAAACAATTGTAAATCAATGGATCTTTAGGTATTGAATAAGAAAAAACTCCTCTTTGAGACTCTCGTTACTCTTGTTATTTTAAATGGATCTAAATTTTAGGGATGTTGTATCTCTAGAGAGTTGTAGAGAATGATAGAGTAGATGCAAAATAATTTTATAACCTATAATCTCAAAATTAAAGGAAATACACCATATCCTATCCTCCTCACAATATCAAGCCTTCCCCCCATTGAGATCATGACTATGAATAGATACCTAATGTATAAGAACAAGTTAAACAACATGGAATACAAGAGGATTCCTAAATTTTCTTTAAACTCCAGCCAAAACCACCTTCTTCTTAAGCGGGGATGGCACAAGGATGCCCAGTCTTGGCTAAACCATTGGGGAATAAAGTAAGATATCATATTGCATAATAAGGATAATATTTAAAATATTATTACATCGAAATTTAGGGAGAAAATGTGGTGTGATAAAGAGTTAGAGGGAAAAACAAAATTAAGATATTATGAGGTAATCAACCATAATCTAGAAGATCAAAATTATCTCTTTGTTTTGACAAGTGTAGAGAAGGAAAAAAACATTGTTAAAACAAGAACTAATTATCGTGAGATCCATAGTGAAATTGAGCGATTTTCAATTCCCAAATCATCATGGGATGAAAGAGTCTATCACCTTTGTGACACTAAGAGGTTTGAAGATGAAAATCACTTTCTCTTAGAATACTCGTCATATACCTAGATTAGTTCTAAAATTTCAAAATATTTGTTAGACTTGTTCGACAACACAAGTATTCCAACAGAGGATGAACACCTTTAGTAACCACTCACACAACCAGATCAAAGATCAACACAATGATGTTTTTACGTGGTAAAACCCTTGTGGGGAAACATCCATGACCCCAACCAACATGGCCACTTGGAACAATTTATTAATGCAAACGAAAAAATACAAAGATATTTACAAGAGAGTTTCTCACAATCAATCATCAACAAATGACCCTCCATGCTCTTTAAATAAAGATCATGGATCAATCAGGTGTTACTCCGTAGATAACATTAGTTGTTAAGATAGAGGAGAATATGAATCATCGAATCAATTTGTGTCAGGAACATATCTTGACCGTCATATTACGTAACTACAAATGCATACTAAAGAAACACAGTTTTACCTAACAACACAATAGACCAAGTTGATATTAACTAACTCCTAAGTGTCTAAATATCCTAACACCCCCCCTTAAGAAAAACTTGGGATAGGATTGGAGGATTTACAAAGGTGACACAATAGGAAAAGGAAGGAGGCATTAGATCCTATCCACCCTTAATGACAACATCCTGAGCTCCTAACATAGATCGAAGTTTGGAAAACTTCACTTCTGTAAGAGGCTTTGTGAAAATGTTTGCAACTTTATCTTTTATAGGGAAAAAGAGCACTTCAATAACTCGATGATGAAGGAGATTTATGATGAAGTGCATGTGTAGTTAAATATGTTTTTTTCATTGATGTTGAGTTGGATATTTAGCGATCTTGATGACACTCTTATTGTCGCACCAAAGGGTGGTCAGATGCTGCTACTAGAATCCAAAATCTGAAAGGATCTGTCGAAGCCACATGGCTTCTTGACTTGCATTAATTGCTACTCGGTACTCTGCTTCTGCAGAAGAAAGAGAAATATCTTGTTGTTTCTTACAATCCCAACTGACAGGTCATGAACCAAGGATAAAAACATAAACTATAGTAGAATTTCGATCATCAGGGTCACTGACCCAAACTGAATCAGTGAAACCAACCAATAAAGGATCCACCCTTGAACTGTAATGTATCCTGAACTGAATTGTACCCAAAACATAATAAAGTATCCTCTTAGCTTCTTGCCCATAGCTTTCATGGGGTGTTTGCATATACCAAGAAACAAGACCAACAACAAAGGAAATATCATGATGGGTATGAGTCAAATATAAGAGGCTACTAACTAACTGACAGTACAAAGTGGCATCAAATTCAGGAGAAGTACAGGTGGGAAAAAAGTTTGACTCCATACTGGAAGGGAGAAGGGGTTGGTTTGTAATATTCCATGTGAAAGTGATGAAGAAGGTCACAAGCATACTTAGACTGGGAAAGAAAAAATCCTTCCTTGGTTTGAAAAACTTGGAAGCCAAGGAAATATTGGAAAGATCCCAAGTTGGTCATTTCAAATTTATTCTTAAGGTTGGTTTTCACATGGTTTAAAAGTTTTGTCTCACTACTAGTGAGGATAAGGTTATCAACATAAATAAAAAAGGATTATGAGATGGCTTCCTACTTTTTTGATATAAACATTAGTGTCAGAGTGACATCTAGAAAAATCGATATCAAGGAGAAAGTTGTCCATTTGGCATACCAATCTTGAGGGGCTCGCTTAAGACCATAAAGAGATTTATTAAGGAAGAAAACAAGGCTTGCGTCATTCTAGACATAGCCATGAGGTTGTTCCAATTAGATTTCTTCTTGTAAATCCCCATGCAAGAAGGCATATTTGACATCCATCTGATGGACTTCCCATTTATGTGAGGCTGCAAGGGCTAGAAAAAGGTGGATGGAATTCATTTTAGTGATTAGGGAAGAGGATCCATTATAATCAATACTTCAACTTGAGAGAACCCTTTGGAAACTAATCGAGCCTTGTGTCTTTCAACACTTACATCTAATGCATACTTAGTTATGTATGCCCATTTATAACTGACAAGTTTTCTTTCTTTTGAAAGAGGTACAAGATCCCAAGTATCATTTTTCATTAAAGAGCAATACTCTTCATTCATTTTTGTGTCCCAATATGTATGATATGAAGCTTCTGCAAATGTTTCTAGATCACGAGTCTTTAAAACTTGAGCCAAAAGAGAAGAGACTCGCTGGAACTCTTAACATGTCCGACGTTGATCTGAAGGATCACCAACAAGATCACCAACTACTTCTTGAGTTGAATGGACCCATCTGGGAACTTGTCATGCTGGTGCAGGTTCATGTTCAATGGAATCATTCATAGGAAGGTGAGCATGAGGATATGGATTTTCATCATCATTGGCATCATCCAAAGAAGAAGAAACTAGAATAGGAACAACAAATGGCACAAATATCAAAGGTGGCTCGTAGGTCAAGATATTTTTATCAAATTTAACACCTCTTCTAATAACAATTTCATCAAAATGAGGTTGAAGAAGTATGTAACCTTTGACATCTTCAAAATATCCAACAACATGACACTTCTCACTTTTAGGCTATAAATATTTCATTTTCTCGTCAAGAATGTGAGCCCATGCGACACTTCCAAATACACAAAAGTCACTTACATATGGCTTAGTTTTATTCCATGCTTCTTCTGTTGTTATATTGCTTAGAGAATTTGTGGGAGTGCAATTTACTATGTAATTTTCATAGTTAATGGCTTCTTCCCAATAATTAAAACTTAATCCCTTAGATTGGATCATACAATTAGCCATTTATTTTATTGTGTGATTCTTTCTCTCAACAACACCATTTTATTGTGGTGTATATGGAACAATGTGTTGCATTTGGATGCCCTATATAGTGCAATATCTTGTAAAATTTTTGTTCAGATATTCTCCGACATTATCTGTTCTTAACCTTTGAAGTCAATGTCTAGATTATTGTTTTACAAGGGCCTTGTAGGAAAAAAACTTGTCAAACATTTCTCTCTTAAGTTTTAATAAGTAAACGAAAGTGCATCTAGAGAAGTCATCAATGAAATTTAAGAAATACTTGCACCCAGAAAAAGAAGGAGAAGAAAGTGGACCGCACAAGTCACTATGAACAAGCTGCAAACGGGCTGAGGCGTGCCAAGAGTCACATTTGACAAATTGGTCCGGTGATATTTGTCGAGAACACAACCAACACAAACACCATTTTTGCAAGAAAGAAGAGGAGGATCAGTCACCATATGTTGATTACATAGTTGTTTCAATGAGAGATAGTTTAGATTACCAAACCACTCATTCCAAATTTTGTTCAATCCATCGCTATGAGAAACAAAAATTTATTGAAAATATGATGACCCAAATTTGTCAAACTTATACAACCTGGTAATATCATCAACAATTCTGGTTGCAATAACATGCCTAGGATCTTTTAGATCCTTGATTACAACTTGGTGAGGTGAAAACTCTATGGTTTTACCTTCACCTAAATGAGTGATTTGATATACTAATAGAAAGTTGCAGGAAATACTTGGAACACATAATACATCATTGAAATGACCATTATCTACATGGATTGTTCCTGGCCCTACAACACTAAAAGATCTATCATCACCAACAAATAATTTCTTGGTGTTAGATTCATTAAGAGAAGAAAATATGGATTTATCCTTAGCCATATGACAAGATGCTCCAGAATCAATAAGCCACTCATCAGAAGAAGAAGTAGAAGTTGGATTGAAGGAGAAACCAGAAGAAGAAAGGGAATGTCCTTGAGAAGAAGAGTTAGAAGAAGAAGAATCAATAATGATGTTTTCCTTCTTCATTGTTTCTTCCAAAGCTTCCATCTTCTTAAAACAATTGGACTCCATATGACCATCTTTCCCACAAAATTTGCAATGTTTTTTCAATCTTCTTCTTTTTAGATTTTGCTCCTTTGTCACCATTAGGAGCAAAGGCCGACAAAGAGGGTTTGGGACCCTTGTTTTTCTTGATTTTGTGGCAAGGATGTTGCTTCTTGGGATTCTTGGATTTATCTTTTTGTTGGGCCACTAAGGATTTTTTGGATGTACCTATAGTGTTGATAAATGCAAGTTGCATAATTTTATCTTGTTATTAAATTACAACATCATGAAAAGACTCAAGAGAGGGTTCTTCATAATCACTCCCTAGAGATTCTCTAGTGGCATAAAAGGTAGATACAAAAAAAAAATGCACTACCAAGATTAGAGAGAATAACATACATGCATCGATCTTCCTTCAGATCTAGTTGGAACTCTATACACAAAAGTATACATGTTTTGAACTTAGATAAGTAATCTTCAATGCAAGGAAAATCATTTGGACTTAAATTAATTAACTAATTTTCCAACTAGTGAGCTAAAATAATATTGTGTTTACCAAACACAGCTTCATGTTTTTCTCAAGCTTTAGTTGGGCTCTCAATTACTTGAAGGTGAAACCTTAAATCATGAGAGATGGACATGTCGATTAGTCCATGTGCTTCATCATTCCTACTAAGCCATTTGGCATACTTGTCATCATTAGTGGGTTCTTGTTCTTTTCCCAAGGTAATCTAGTACAATCCTTTACTTCTTAATACATCCTCCATATGAGATATCTATGAGAAGTATTTGGTACTAGTAAGAAAAATTATCATTGGGAGAAGCCATATTAAATATGTAGATAATATGGTTTTAAAATCTGAAACTGATGGTATGAATGGAATGCTCTCGAAAAAATAGGTTGTTTAAAAGAAATGGAATTGAAAACGAACTTTGGATGTGAAAGTTATGCCCTTTTGAAAAAGGCATAAACGATAATCAAAGAGACACATGGAAAGTAGAAGTTCGTCCATGTGGTGATCCCCCTCCTTCTAATAACATCACTTTTACAAATAAGTTGCTTATGAAGTGACCCACTTTTATAGAATAAGCATGG
Organism: Picea sitchensis; assembly: GCA_010110895.2. Lineage (NCBI taxonomy): Eukaryota > Viridiplantae > Streptophyta > Pinopsida > Pinales > Pinaceae > Picea > Picea sitchensis. Next base: position 13,929 of record SNQJ01S0148768.1, read on the forward strand.
ATCACTTTTACAATAAAGTTACTTTATATATGAAAGTTGCATGCAAAATAAATAACTTAAAATAAAATATTAAAGTTACTTATAATGATTTCACTTATATAATTTAAGTGAAATACACTTAACAATGGATGCATGAACTTTTTCAAAAAAGAAAAACAAAAAAGAGACTTGAACTCAAGACCTCTTACTTAATAAAGAAACTTTTAACCAAGTGAGCTAGTGCAAAACACATTATATTGTTAAGGATGATTATTGTTGTTGTTGAAGATGATATTGGAGAGCATGCTCATAAAACACTATTTTCACACAAGAAAAAATTCTCACTTCTCGATGACAACAAGAGTTAGATCTTGGTTAGCTTACCCAGAAAATGTAAATTTTCCCTTTGTTTATGATTTACTGAGATCGCACAGAGTGCACATAAAAGATCATACGTAGACATGAAAACCCGTATCGATCTGTTTATGATTTTCCGAGGTCCAATTGAGCATGGGGAAAATACCATACACATATAAAAAAGAGTAGAAACCTAGAAATAAAAAAACATAAAACCGAAATATTATCTCTGCAAAAATTTAAAAGGGAGTTTTCAGTATTTATACCTCCAGATCCAACTAAAATGGTCGTATCCTAGGAAAAATAATTTTTTTCAAGTGAAAATAAAGGAATTCTTAATTGAAACAAGTGATTCATACACAATGGAACAATCCTCTCATCCCATAAATGTACAAAAATGGTAGAAACTAGAGATGTGACAACATGGCTTCACAATCTCGATCTACAACATGAGCAGGTCTTCAAATGCGCTTTGATACCATGTTCAATAACATAGGTATTCCAACATAGGATGAACACCTTCAATAACCACTCACACAACCAAATCCAATATCAACACGCCGATGTTTATACATGGTAAAACCCATGTGGAGAAATATCCATGGCCCCAACCAACACAACCACTCGAAAAAATTTATAAATGCAAAAGAAAAAATTACAGAGATATTTACAAGAGAGTTTCTCACAATTGATCATCGGAAAATGACCCTCCACGCTCTTTAAATAGAGATCATGGACCAATCATGTGCTAAGCCATGGACCAATGTAGTCATTAATATTGAGGAGAATATGAACTGTCAGATCACTCTATGTCGAGAACATATCGTGACAGTCGAATTACCTAACGACAAATGCATACTAAAGAAACACACTTTTACCTAACGACACAATACACCAAGTTGATCTTAACTAAATCCTATGTGTATAAATATCTTAACAATACTACCAACCTTCATGACCTTTTAAATCAACAAAACTATGGTGATCTTGGAACACTTGTCTTAATGCCTTTCAAGCATTGAAATAAAATTCTAAAGAATTTCAAGTAATTCCTTATACCTTATTAATTTCTAATAGACCAATTCAATCTCATTGGATGATAAGCATCATCATCATCATGAATAGTACTAAATAAATACAAAAATATGAATTTATGAATCATTTGAGGTAAAATTTGTTGAAATGAACAGAATGAAGTTGCATAACTAAAATTTATCCTCTATAGATTTGTATGTGACAAATGATGACCCCTTACAAAACACACTCTTCAAAAAAATATTTCAAATCCAATCTCTTTCTTAGTAAATGTTACTTGCATGAGTCTCCTTCTAACTTTTGACACAACAATGGAATAGTAATTAGGGTTTTATTTAACTCACTTTTACAAAACGAAACTCCTCTTTTTTCATTTGATTTTTTGACACATTGATGATAAACTCGTGGTTATTTTTTTTTAAATTCATTTTTCAATATGTGATGCACTTGTCATATTTAAGCTCATTGGTGCACTCAATTAACGTAAATGCATTGTAATTGTAGTTTTCAATGAAAATAGAAGTGCAAAACCCACACAATTAGTACTTTGTGGAGGTTTTAGCATAGTAATTTTTTAGTGCACATAAAAATCTAATGCACTAGTGCATCTAGTATAAACAAGTGCACGGGTGTTCCAATATAAACTAGGTGCACCATCTACTTAAAAAGAGGCCTTCAAAAGTCAGTTTGAAGTTAAAATCTTACATGCTTCCCAAACTTTATTTGAAGAATGCAGACATGTATTGATTGTGGCTCTGGCTCAAATGAAAGGGAAATATGTGATAATATCAAATAATCAATTATTCAAATTCCTCATTCCATCTCATTCAAGTTCACCAAGTTCTCCTTTTTCGTATCCAATAAGTCTAGCTTTTATTCATGTTTTGATTATCTATTTGAATTTATGTTAATTTTCCATGTGCATTTAAATAAGTGTGCATTTACTATTGTAGGATTCTAATTCAAGATCGAGTTTAGATGCACAAGATATTCTAGTAGTCCAAAAATGTTGCAAACTCTTGTCCAGAGAAAGATCTGCATGCAGATATTAAAAAAAAATGGAGAGCCATTTTACCCTGCTAATTGCAACATGCTATCTTCCAACAGCCATGTTGAGCTAATGGTACTTCATTGTGAACTAGATGTATTTTATGACACCCTGGTAGTATGTGGTTGTTCAAAATGTAAGGGGTTGAAGATGAACCCTCGACGTGTCACACCATCCCATTATGTTAATGATCAATTACCCAAAGTTGACGATTTGATAACTTCCCTATGGTTAAGGATCCAATAGGAAATAAAGAAAAGACACATAGGAACACTTCTAATGCTCCTTTTTAAAATGCTGGAATCCAAATAAACTATGTTTCATCCAAAATTAACCAATCCATCTCCTTATATTGAGTCAACTAAGAGTTCTAGTGAGATAAACTATGATATAAATACTACATGTTACCCCTCATATTGACAAGAGTGGTAAACATGATGTTGTGCAAATTGTTCCAAAGGTTGGAATGTTGGTGGAGGTTGCTTAAGGGGTGTGCATTTTTCTTCATGGACCTTCATCACCGTGGTCACATCCTAGTCACTTTCACTTAGTGTTGCAAGGTTGACCTCTAACAAGGTGATGCATTTACCTAGTTTCATTCATATTCATGTCATTTCCATAGTTTTACCCAGGAAAATTGTTTATTGCAAGTATATTATAACTTTTGTCTATATAAAATCCACTTCTCACCATTTTACCTAAGGGATTTGTGTATCACATCACATATTAACATTTTCCCTTGGATAAATCCTCAATTACACTTACATTTCACTTCACTCCATCTATAAGGTGCGTGATACCTTTTGTCTATAATTCCCTAAGTCCTAAAGTATATTTACTCTCAAAATCTCATATTTCCAGTTTTTCTAGTGTGAACAAACACCTAACTTGTTCGGGATATTTCAATTAAAATTTAAAAATCCTAAACCTTAGGTTGAGTGCCTAATATTTTCCTATTATTATTTTTTTGCTCTAATTCATCATCGAGGCATTGTCCCTAAGTTTTATTTACTAATTTTTCACTAGGGGTTATAACTTAAGTCCATGGGATATAAATGAGATTAGACATTCCCCCTTTTGGCATGTATGTTGAGGCAAAAAAGCATGACAAAATTCCAATTCACCCTCACTTTAGCCTATGCCATGTTCAAACATGCCAGGTCACTCATGTTTCTTTCTTATCCTTTGGAAAAATATTTGAGGAGTTACTAGTCACTCATGTTTTGTTCTTAGCATTTAGCACAATATTTGAGTTAGTTGATCCTTGAGTTGACTAGGAACAATATTTATCCATGCACCTTAGGGTTTTGATCCTCCACCTCATCCAACTTATCCACTCATGCACAAATCCCTAGGTTTTGCGCTCCCCTATGAGGATATATCCACTTCTTACATAACTTTGATCACACCTTGCACACATGTGAAGTGACTAGTGAGGTATGGCGTGTGATCTATTCCATTTCTTTGTGAAGTTTTAGGCTAGATCTATTGTATTGGGGGTGAATATATTAGGGTTTTACTTCCTTAACCTAGGTTCATGTTTAAAAGTTTGAGTTTGTAATACTTATGTTAAGTTCTTTAGGATTTTCCTCCATGTGATTCTTTCATAGTTAATATTTCTTAGTTTGGTGCTCACATAGCAATCTTCCAATATGTTTGGGGACTTCAAACAATAAATATAAGATGAAATATACTCAAGAGTATCTTATAATCCATATCTTGAGAAAGATAGGCACTGATATCCCATTCACACATCACCCCAATCCCATATTTTACATTTACATCATTTTCCCATCACAATTGTGGCTAGGTTCTCTTTACTCCCATTCTCACTACATGAAGTGAACTTAGTTAGCCTTTAGGAAAGCCCCCCCTGACTAGGAAAATTTTCTTGAGTCTAAAGTGCAGGGGAGAGTTGGTGAGGTGAAAATGTCCAACCTCTCGAGTTCCACAAGGCTAGCATCCATCTTTGGGGATTTCCGCAAAGGTGTTGGTTTGTGTGGTAACATTTTGGTGTTGTTTCTAGGGATAATATCCATTTTCTGAGAAATTTGAATATCATGCTTCTTGAATACTTATATGAGGGTTTATATTGAATATCTATCTCATATTGGAAAATACATTGAAGGGAATAAGCCCTTTTCCCTTGCATATTTTTGAAGACTAGTTGCTTGTGAGGTGAAGCAAGCAACTTTAGAAGGCATCAATTTCACCTTGGCGACTCCACAAGTTCTCCAATTTGGTATAAGGTATGAAGATGTATATTGTTGATTTTGTTTTCAGATTTGGTCTCTCTTGAAGAATTGGAGTATGGATTTATATGAAGAAAAGGTTCCTTTGTTGGTGCAAATAGAAAATGATCACAAAAGCTTTGTGGAATTTATTAATGGTCGTTAAACAAAATATTGTGATCCTAATCATGTATATCTTGTAAATGAAATCCTTTCATCATACAACCATGATGTATCATATTTAGAGGATGAAGGAAATGATCCTTTGTTGGTTCAAATGAAAACAAAACCATTAGTAGTTTGTAGCTTTTTATAAATGATTTTGAAAGAAAATATTGTAAGCGTGGTCAAAAAAATATTGTAAATGAATGTAATCATGTGGTTTCATATTTATAATCTCTTTGGATAGATGAATCTAGATAGAAGAAAGAGGCATATGTGTCATATAACATTGAATATCATGTTGAAGACTTTTCTCAAGAGCCACCACTTGAGGACCAAGCATATTTTGAAGACCAAATATCACAAGATCTCATTGAATACCAAGAGCCACCTCTTTCATGTGAAGATGAATATGAAGAAAGCCATCAGGAAATTGAAGAAGGACAACCATATTTTTCTATCCATGAAAAAGAAGGTCTAGTAAGCCCCACATGCTCTCAAAGTTATGAATTTAAGGATACATTATTTCATGATTTTAAGATAATTTGAGTTCATATTTTTCTTCAACACTAAATCAAGATATGGGAAGCCATGAAGATGACATACACTTTCAGAAAATTAATCATAACTTGGATGATAGATATTGGGAATTTATGGGAGATCCCATTTGTGATTCATCTAGGGAAGGAAGTGTGGATTATGATCTTATTGGACATCCTAATATAAGAGAAGTAAATGGGGATAAACTTTATGCACATTCATAAATTTTTGTAGCACATTTGCAGCAATATTCACATGCTAATACTTCAAACAAAATTCAGAATTGTGAAGAATCTAACTTGGAAATTTTCATCCATCATTAGCCTTTAATGTTGATGATTTTTCATGTGATTTACAAGTTGGAAACTACATTTTGTATGCCGGAAATTATATGGGACAACAAGAAAATCCTATATAAAAAGGTTGTAGTAATTTTCATTCTCTGTATATGGGCCAACAAGATATTTCATGCATTCATGAAAAATTTTCCAGATCTGAAATTTCATTATTAATATGTCTTCATGCTCTTTTCAAGATAAATTTGTGATGGAGAAGCCTAATCATGTAACCCTTGAGGATATAGATGGTGATGCACCTATTTTTGATGATGTATTTTATCCTGAAAGTGAATATTTTATCCCTATCCAATTTTGAATAGAGAAATTTTGTAGTGGTGCATGCCATTTTGGGCACAAGCGTGATTTTTGGCCCTCCTTCATGATGATTCTAGCCTTGTTTTCAAGGAGTTTCTAGTGCATATGTATATAATGTTTTATGTCCCCGTATTTTGGTTCATAAAGAAACATAAGGGAATAGTTTTATATGTAAAGAAAGAGATAGGGTGGCTCCATTGGTTGTATGATTAAGCCTAGCCTTTTTATTTTTCTCATGTAGGGTGAGATTAGGAAGAATACGCTTTTGAGAGACATTAATAGGAATAAACGCTCTATTATGAGGATTTCATTTCATGTAATCTGGAATTAATTGTTGGACATGGTGTTATGGTGTTGGCATTGATGTCAAAGAGGGTCAATATAGTCAATATTGGACATAGTGTTATGGAGTGGGCATTGATATCAAAGAGATTCAATATGGTCATCATTATAAAAACTTTACATTGGAATTTTGTCTAGTTTTATTCCTACTGAAACAATGAATACAATATCGACAACAATTGTTTCCTCAGATAATTGTTTTAGTGCTATTGTAACAATAGCCACCAGTAAAATTTGATCTATGACAGGATTAAAATTTTCCCTCCATGCGATATCTCAAACCGCTTTCAGTGTCTACTCCATTAAGTTTGTATCTTCATGGAAAATCCAACCGTCAACACGGGAACATAAAAATTATAGAAAACTCAAAATTTATTTCTCAACCTATGATTCCAACAACGTTGTGGTCGACACTTAGAAAATTTGGGGTCGAGACTACCCTAGCAGAGTTGGGGATGACACTTAGAAAATTTTTCATACAAACGAAATCATATTCTTTTCATTTGGTAGAGTATATAGTGGTGGTCGAATTAGGCGACAAGAATTGAATTTGACTATATCGGTAAATCACTGTACCAAGCCACATGAATTGTAAAATATATGGATCGACAGTGAACGATGATGATCGATCATTGATTGTTGGATCAAAATGGAATCATGATCGGACATCCCGAAATGAATTCATGTTCGAAATAACACGAAGGATAAGTGGCAAGGGCGGACACGAAAAACATATTATGTTAAATTTAAATATCCACATGTCAACACTATGTGTTATCACATTTTGGCTTGGGATTATCTCAGTTCCATATTTCATTTTCAAAATCAATGAGGACTATCCACTCAACATATGATTAAAATCCAATACTTGATTTGTTTAAAGAAATTAGACAAGCATGTACCGTTCACTTAACGATTGATTAAGTCTGAACCGCCGATTTGATAAGCGCCAAGATAAGCGTTGTATGTGTTAGCTCTCGGTCATGGACCAAGGTTATATGGAAAATATGAAGCAATGATGGATTAAAGTGCTGGGATAGCACTTGGTTATAGGGTATGGTCACTTGATAAATAGAAAAGGTGCCTTTTGGCTAAGAAATAGAATAGGGCTTATGCCTCATATTTTAGCTATTAGTCACAACACCTGGGTCCTATTAAGAAAGAGGCCACGAGATTAGCACCCGTCCACCATGAAAATAATGGAAATTCACTTGAGAGAAAATTCAAAGTTTCAATCTAGTTAACTCCTCGGGTCAAGGTTTATTCAAGAAAAAATACAACAATAGAAAACAAAATTTATCACCCAACCATTCCATTTCTACTACAAAGATTTTGGCACATGAAGGGATAAATGTTGAACAACTTAAAGAGATTTTGGAGAGGAACCAAGGTCACATGATTTCTTAAAGATGATAACAAAGGAAGAAATGTGTTATTAAAATAACATTAATAAAATGAAGAGGCACATTGATTCAATGCTCTTTTACAAAGAGACGCGATGGTTCAATGTCATACACCTTTTAGAAGACCATATAAACATAAAGGTATGGTAAAATGAGAGTGTCTCTGTGAGATAATTCAAAATATCTAAACAAAATCATAGTCCAAGGAGGAATTTGAAACCTGACACATACACATGAAGTGAGGGTGGAAGGGTGGATAAAGGGAGGATTATAGTCCTCTACAAGTTGGATCTTGAACAACCTGGAGTTGCACTTTCCTCAAGTTGTTGCTTGAAAACAAAGGATTGGAGTCCTCTATAGGTTGGATCATGATCTATAGGGAGTTGTAGCTTCCTCAAGTTGGTGCTTGAAAATAGGGGATTGGTGTCTCCTTCAATATGTACTCAAAATAAGGGAGATTGGTGTCTCCTATAAGTTGTAGCTTGTAAAATAAATATAAATTTTATGATAATTAACTTTAAAATTTGGTGTATTGTACTTTATTGTTGATCATTTTTTATGGTTAATAATTTTGATAATTAAAATTGATTAAAATTGTGAGAAAGAAGAAATATTGAACAACATTTCAACAATTGGTATCAAAGAAAGTTCCTTCAACTCAGTCTAACCACTGGAAGGCAAATTCTAAGAAATCACAATGGATAAACAAGAAGGAATTTCCTCTAACAAAGCACCATTGTTAAAAGGAGATGATTGTGCATTTTGGAGTATAAGGATGAGAATTTATCTAATGGCTCTTGGATGTGATTTTTGGTTATCTGTGGTAAATGGTTACAAAGAACCACCTATTGCACCTTTAGACTCTGCTGCAAAGAAACTATGTAATGATAATTCAAGGGATGTTAATGCAATTCTTAGTGGATTAATAAACTCTATATTTGTAAAAGTGATGCATTGTAAATCAACAAAAGAAATTTGGGACAAACTTCGAATCATCTATGAAGGAGATGCCAAAGTCAAGAAATCAAAACTTGAAACATATAGAGGGTAGTTTGAAAGTCTAAAAATGAAAGAGGAAGAGAACATTGCAAAATATATTCAAAGAGTGGATGAAATTGTCAATTCAATAAGAGCTTTGGGAGAAGATCTAGAAGATAAAATTGTTGTTCAAAAAGTGTTGATATCATTACCAATGAGATATGATGCGAAGGTATCCACCTTGGAAGATTGAGAAAACCTTGACGAACTTACAATGGATGAACTTCATGGGATTCTTATAGCCTATGAAATGAGAACAAGGAAAGAAAAGCCATCAAAAAGGGAAACAACCTTAAAAGCCTCAAAAGAAACAAATAACCATGAGCATGTGCTAAATTAAAATCACTCAAACATATCATATGATGAAGAGGATAACTTTATAAAGAAACTCAAGAAAGGGTCTAGGAAATACAAAGGGAAGTTACCCCTCAAATGTTTCAACTATGGAAAAGTTGGGAATTTATACTCCAAGTGTCCCTACCTCAAGTAAGAGGATAGTGATGATGAAGAAACTTATAAACATAAAGAACTTAAAAAGGTCAAAACTAGAAACAAGAATAAATTCTACAAGAAAAAAGAAAAACATTTACTCCAAAGAAGACAATAGTTCATCTGACATGAGTGAAGATGATGAGACAAAGCTTTTATTTATGGGCATAGAAACTCAAAATAATGCTAGTGAGGATAATACTGGAAACCTTTAAGTTGAAGGAGAAGTAGAAATTCAAGAAGAACTTATTAGTGCGCTCGGAGAATTGAAAAAATATAAAGGAAGAACAAATCATTAAGAGAAAAACTATTAGAATATGAAGAAGAACAAAAATAAGAGAAAAGGAAGTTTCAAAAACCATAAAGGAGACAGAAAAAATCATTATTGACTTGAAGACTCAACTCCAAGAAGCCAAAATAATTGAAGAGGTCATAAGTAAATAATTCATTGAAAAGAAACAAGATTGTGAAAAGATAGAGGTTGAAATTGTTCTTCTAAAAGGGGAACTTAAAAAGGGAAACAACCAATCAAGATTTGAAAAAAGTTCAAAAATATTGGATGATATTCTTAACATTCAAATATCATCAAGCAATAAGACATGATTGGGTTATGATAAAAAAAAATCTAACAAAGGATCTAACTCTACATCTTAGGAAACTGATAAAAATCCAAAAAGTTATGCACCAACCCTGTAGAGCTCTTTCAAAAAGGAAGAAAGAAAAATAAAGAATGATTCTAATCAACAAAAATCTGCTCTCTATTCAAAAGAAGATGAATATAGAAGGAATACAACTACATGAAGAACTCCCCCAAAAAGGTATCAACATATCTTTCTTGGCTATTGCTTCTATTGCAATAATTTTGGGCATAAAGCATTACATTGTAGAGCTTATGGAAAGAACAATCATAAGAGTGTTCAAATATATGGTTATAAGAACAAAATGAATAATAATAATCTCTCCATTACAATATTATAATTTTGAATGCTACAAATGCAACAATTATGGTCACAAAGCTAGTGATTGTAGACTACCAAAGAATCCCATGAAGACTTCCAACATTCAAGAAGAAAAAAAATAAATAAAATGGAAAGAAAAGGATACAGACTATAAGGTTTCCTTATATGATAAAAATAAAAGAAGCCAATGGTATTTTGACATTGGATGTTCAAAGCATATGATAGGAGATCAAGACAAATTCTTCAATTTGAAAAGTAAAGAAAAAGGAAGGGTTACATTTGGAGATGATGTCTTGATTCAGGAGGATCTAAGGAATGCTCACAATGGTCTAGAGGGATCCATAATGCTGAAAGAGGTCCTAGGGGATCCATAAATGCTCAAAATTTCATGAAAAGGACATCATTGCGTAGAGATCATCGCCAGTTTTACAACGGTGCAAATGACGCATCAAATGGAGCTCGTATGCAAACATTATGGCTGGTCAAAGTTTGGTCACACTAGGAAAAATAGGGGTGACATGTGGTGTTATCCCTCTATAATTTATAGAGGTTGTAGAAGAAGGGACAGAGGTAACCACAAAACCACTTTGGAAGCTAGGATCTAGCCCTGTCAAATTCAGAGAGGGATATCTCTGTAAGATTTAGATTTGTTTAGATTAAAATATTAGGCAAGTTATGATAGTTCATGATTTGTTTGTTTGTTTTGAATTGTTTGGCTGATTTAATGCTTAAATTACCATTGGGCTATGGGGTCTGTCTCTTAAAATAGGGATCAGTTTCGGCTTTTTATAAAGTTTTTTCATAGGGAAAGATAGTTAAATTGTTTGGATCTTGTAAATTTGGATGAAGTGAATAGGAATAAATAAAAGGAATTCCATCAAGTAAAAGAGCAATTAAGAATTCGTTTTACTTAATTTCAGTTGAAAACATAGAAATTATTCAAAGCCAGAAACAAAGTATATTAAAATAAGTTTTGTTTGTAAACCTTCTTTTGATTAATTAGAATTAGAAACACATAAGAATGATAACAGAGAAAGGAAAACATAAACGTAGATAGATGGACTTCACCAATAGTTTGACATGAGAATCCTGTGAAAGAGCCCTTTTTTTATTACTGATCAATCTGCTTGAATTGTACAAAATAACTTTATTGATGCAAAAATAAACCCTGCATACTTCGAAATGAGAAGTATTTATACATTTATTTACAAAAGATCCTATCTTAATTGATTAGGATATATTTTAGGAATATCTAAACGAACTATAACTCTAGTTACAAAAATATAGGAATGTTTTAGATCTGTTCGGATTTCTAGCGTTGTTTTGATGGAAATTGTTGATAATATGTCCCTTTGACTTATGCTTAGTTGTTGGCCCTTGCTGCTAGAGTAGAATCCATCTTTACTCAAGTAACTCACACAATTTGTCCCACCTTTTTTTACTTGGGATTGACATTTTGAGTAATTTCCTATAAATTTCATCCACCTCTGTGTATTTAGAAAAAGTGGGTTTGGTGATAAAAATGTGTTTTATCTCATGCTAAATGTTCAAATCAAACTACAGTATTTCCAGGAATGATTTCCCATTGATGCTTCCTTGTATTCCTACGAATTTTGAATTATCTTTTGACACCGTCTTTAATTTCTGGTTATAATCAGGCAAGGTGATTAACTTGTCATTTAACACTACTAAAATAGGTAGTCCTTTCTTGTTTAGCACCTCAAACTTGTTGAAGAACCTCTGTACACCTATGTCCATAACTTGAAATTTTTCTTCCAATTGCAACACGAGGCCTTTCTTAGTTAGAATCTTTTTTTATTTCCAGGATAGTTTCAATTATGTCTTCTATCTGTAGCTCCTCTAACTCATGTTTGTTTTTAGAATTTAGAAACTTGATGAGATCTGTGGCTTATGTTATCTTTTCTCCCAATTCTTCCTTAATTATTTCAATGGCTCCTCTAGATTTCTGAATTAACTCATGTTGCTCAAAGATAATCTTTATAGAAGGCCAAATATCTKTCATGGATTTATTGATGTCTATCCATATATTTTCCTTAGCTTGGGCTAAGGTATTAGCCATGGTTGTTTCTTTTCCTAACTGTTGTAGTCATTGGCTGAGCCTCTGAGATTTATGTATTTTGGCTTGATGACAAGTCTCGATCCTTGCTTTATGTTCTTGTAATGACTTTACTTATTCCTGTAACTTTTTGATTTCTAATCCTTGTATGGACATGTCCTCCATAACTTTAACCAATTTCTTTGAGGCATATGAAGTTTGTGTTGGGGTTGATGTTGATGTAGAAACTTATGTTGTTCTTATCCCTGTCAGGGGATTTACATCTAGTGGAACTATGGCCAACTGTGCATTCTACTCTTTTTCCTTGATCAACTTATCCATATCTGCCTCAATTTCCCTAATTTATGCATTTTTTCTCCACAATCAATTTGATCATTTATTCGTTTTGGCTCTCTGTCTCAACCACCTCTTTAGTTTGTGAATCCTCTATTGCTGGTAGTTTCAATTGTTTCCTGAGATATGCTATGTCAACATTCTTCTTCTTAATCAAATATTTTGTTTATTTGACATTAACTGGGTCATATCCAATCTTGAGTACTAATTCCTCTAATGATTTTATCTTATCATCCTTGTCCAAAGAAGATATATTTTCAATATTCAATTGAGACTAGATATTAGTAAGTGATACCTGTAATTTGGAAGTTGTCATTGTAGTGTTTGTCAGGGTTGAAAAAATCATCTCCCCTGTTTTTCTATGCATATCCATCTGATCAATAGGATGGACATCCTTTATATCAAATTAAAATGAAGTCTTCTTGTAATCAGTTGTTGTCTTTGGATAGGGGACTTGTGCCTGTAATAATTCCATTTGCATTCTTCCCTTCTCTGTGTCAAAAGATGACAAAAGTATGTGTTGAGCAGTAGAATTCTGTTTCCAAAATTGAGTATAAGTATTTCTTTTGAGAATTTCATTATTTTTCTTAATTTCCTTATACTTATAATCAATATTTGACACATTTTATCCATGAATCGATTCAGATGTTAGAGTTGTGTTTGGATTCCTTTGTGAATATGATGATGATGGAGATCTTGTAAACAAATTGGCTGACTGTGCTGAAGAGTGTGGTCCTTCTAAGACTATTGTAGACTGCATTTCTCCCTCTTTAAGAAAACCTGCTATAGGAATGGTTTTAATCTTCTTCCTATATATTTGAAAATCATCTGCTGAGACCTCTATGACTGAAGGAGAGTCTTCATTCCTTGATATTTTCTCTGCTTTTTTCTGAGGTGTGATGGTCTGTGAAGTGGTCATAGACAAAAGTTGTTCTTATGCTTCTTGCAAGGTGTTCTCTTCCCACTCAACCTGGTTCATGTATTTTTCAATCTTCGACCTTTGTGTATTCACATAGGGAGTGTTCCTCTGTTTGGTCCTCAACTCATAAATAATGCCAAATGGGTCATATGACCAAGTAAATCTTAAAGGAAACTTCATCTATTTTAAGAGGATGTTTTCTTCTTCACCTGTTGCTCTGTTGTTGCAAATAAATGGTCCTATCTAAGTTTTAATTCTGAACTGAGATTTCTTCTTGGCCGCTACAAAGTGAATTTCATCTGAATTTATAATTTTTCTTATGTATTCCAATGCAAAAATCCTTATTGGGAGGTATTTAGGAAACCTGTATGGTGGCATCTCACATCCATACACCCTTATTTCTGTATAATTTTGGTATAAATACCAGTCACCTATCTATATTTCTTCACTAACCCTGGGTTCTGTATTGTTGCTCAGTAAACAAGTAGCTGGATAAATGAATTGATCAATAAAATATTTGAAATTGTACTCCATTGAGTTCTTTCTCACCAATGAAGTCCAAAAGATAACTGATTATGAGTTTCCTTGTTCATTTAGCTTCTGGAGTGTGAAAGGAAACCTATCTTCTTGATAGAATATGAACATGTAAACCAATTTTAAGAATACCTGAACATTCCTTCAGTTTGAAACTTAATAAATTGTTCATGAAAGTTGTCAACCAAAAATTGACTGAAATTGAAGTTCATAGAAACCTTTCCTTCTGTAGAGAAAATGGACAGAAAACCTAAAATGGGTTAATCTACCCATTCATCAAAATAATTTCCTAATAGACATGAGAGCATGGAGATAATCTGGTTAGCCTTCTCTAGGAAAATAAAAGAGGGCCGGTATGGTGGATTTTTCTTAGGCAGTTGGGCATCTTCAGGGAGGAAAATTTCAAAAATTTGGGCTCTTTGGGAAAAGGTCAATTTTTGATATAATTCATTTAGGGCTTTGACAGAGAAAGGGGTGATGGAGTTGTTTTGAGGGATCTACAACATTTGGTTAATGGTAACAGTAGTAATTGTAAACAAAATTTCACCATTGTGAGATGCAATGTCTCTTTGGATTGGCAGATAAATAGCCTTGCATTTAAGGATTAATTCAGGGGAAACGTAGGTTTGGGGAAACATGTAGGCAAGTAAATTGGATTCCTAGAGTCCAATTTTGTCACTCTGGTCAAGGCAATTATCCTTCAGGAAACCATGTAATTCGAATAAATTGAATTCACAGTTAGGCTCTGCAACTTTATAATCTTTGTCGACTAGCAGAATGTGGTCAAGGTCAATTGGAGGGGGAACCATTGGATTTTTAGAGGTGTCGACAATCTTTCCTTTGGGAGACATAATTGAAAAACTAACAATAGAATAGGTTGGAAATGTTGTAATTACCAGAAAAATAGCTCTCCAGTTGAAGGTAAGTGATGGAAGTGGTAGTCTGACAACAAGATTTTCTCAATCTTCACGGGTTCTCAGTCAACAAATAGTGTAATGGGGAGGGGAAACAAGGGTTTTTTTGTATGCGCAGGGATATCTGTTAGGGAATGGGATCGTGTTGACGGGCGTAAATGACACACTGTCAATTGGAAGGTCAAATCTAGACTAGGGTTTTATAATTAACCCAAGTCGTTTGGAATGAAATGACCCAACAGGTTTAATGGCTACATTGGCCAACTAAATTCCTAAAAATAATAAAATAAATAAACTAATCTAAGGCTATGATAATAAGAATATTAAGTTTACTAATCACAAGTGTTCAAATATAAACATGAATATGTACAAATGATTATAAA
>SNQJ01S0148770.1:0-18450 GCA_010110895.2 Picea sitchensis
TAAGGTAATATAAGTGATCTTTTCGCTCTCCCCATTGTCTGAGGAAAGCATCTTCCAATGCGTCATATGTCCGAATAGAAGCTGCAGGAAGGCTCCGAAACCAAGTTCGGACATGCCCTTCAAAGGTATGGACAAGAAGTCTCGAGTAAACATCCTCGTGTTCAATACCATAGACGTCAATGAATTGGTCAAAGAAATTTATATGCTCGACTGCGGTTAGATCTCCCTCCCCAGTAAACTTAGGAAGGTTCTTGATGTAGTTTTCAGGCAAATCATGAAGGGGGATGGGCAAAACCAGGGGAGCGTATCTCGTTGCTACCTTTGCAAAAACTCTGGGAGGAGGGACATTTACTTGACCTCCGCCTCCTCCTCCATGAGCGCCTCCACCAGGCGCACCTCCACCACCTCCTACAATGCCTGCCATCGACTCGGGTGTAGAAAATGAGTTTGTAACAGACTTTTCGGAATCAGGTGAGACTGAGAATTTCTGTCGGAGAAAGGTTGGTGTGTCAAATGACAACGATCTTTCTAAAGGACCCTTTCCCTTGTGTATGGATGGGAAGGTTTTATGAATCTCGCCCCTAACTTCAGAGCAATTTGTCATCGGATCTTGGGTATCAAATAGAGGACTGCGTGAAGTAGAAGGTTTTTAATGGTATTTAGTCTTTAAAAAAAAATCGGGATTATTAACAGGCGTAATCAGTTTACCATTCGGGTTCTGTCTGGTATTCCTTCTAACGAATGCCAGCTTATTCTTTTTTTGTGGAGTCGCCAAGTGAAAGATTGAAAAGCCTTAAAAATGTGTGTACTCAATGTTCACTATCAAGGAGTAACACTTTCAACGAAATAAATGTCGTTTTCAAAGGGAAAAAGATTTCGTAACTTCGCTCCCCGGCAACGGCGCCAGAAAGAGGTTGTTCCTGAGTCTGTACTTAAAGCTTAAAAGTACAGTGTCAAGGCATCCAAAAGTAGTCAAAGATTTATAAAATGATTAAACTAACCTTCGGTATAGGAAACTAATGAGGATTTCTACGTTATCGTTGTCTAGCTTCCAACTGTTCCTGATTTGTAATATCTTGTTCAATGGCTTCCCATGAACGTTCCAGTTCTTCCCGGGTGTTGGCAGTTTTAAGGATTGTGTCAAAAAAATTTAAGGCAATATGTGTTTGATTAGATAGTCCGGGTTCGATATTAGGTTGAGTGGCTGCAGGGACAGTCATTGAGGAACAGTACCAGTAAGAAAAGATTTAAGAGAGATTTCAACGTTGTTTCAATTTGGTCGAAATAAAGAGAAATTTTTACATTAAAAATGAAATAGGAATGCAAACTGAAGGCCCTTTCCTGTAACTGTATTATTTTTAATAAAAAGATGTAGGGTGAGAGAAAAACATTTAGCTGTAGATAACGTAAGGTTCCTGTCAAAGAAAAACTCACACATACACAGAACAAGAAATTAGTATAGAGATAATTGACATAGTGTAAATAAATAATAATTCTGTAAATGCAAATTGGTCTTACACCCGCTGATAGCTGGTGCAGAGGAAAGACAATAACCTATTACAGAAAGATGAAATCCCTTCGCTATAGTAGTGGTCGTACTAAATTATAGCGATACACATTAATTATGAAAGTGGTATGAAATGAAACAAGAAACATAAAGAAACAAACTTGTAACACAGTCGTGACGGGATCGAGAATCTTCAAATTTTCTTGTATTAACTTCTCGAATGCAAAAACTCTATTACAATCAATACCAAAAAGGTTCAGCCCATTCTTCTTCTTTTTGTAGTCTATTTATACAAATTTGCAGATCAGTTTAGAAACTCAACGGTTTAGTAAATTCAGTTACAAACGAGAGGAGCGAAATTACTCCATCTCTTCTACTCTATTTTCAAAAGGTGCCAGGTGCTTGTCTTTGCGTGGATTCGGTGCATAGGTTACATTTGTCCACGAACTGGGATACAAGCTGCGAAGGTTCCGCTTGACAGTTGGCCTCGGCGAAATAGCATTCTCGGGCTAACTGTGGAAGCTTATCACCAATTTGTGCATCAATGATGTCAAGGGCACTGAGTTGTGCGCTAGGTTGAATTAAATGTTTGTCAACTTGAGCCATGTCCAACCTGTCTGTCTTAGAGATATCTGTCGAATCTCTCTCATTCTTCTCCTTCAGATCGAGGGAGATCTGATCTACATTCATTTGTCTTAACGTCTCTGAGTCACCTCCACTCTCCATCCCTAACAGCTCGCCATCTATAGCATTGAAGACTTCTTCTATTGAATTGGTTACTTTTTGGGCCTGTTCTTTGCTTAAAGCGATATTATGTTCCCAATCCTTTAACAGAATATTACCTCTAGTTTGTTCAGCGATGGTGAGTCTGGGAGAACCTGCTGAATATCTGTTGTTAGTATCTATCACCGCCTCTTGAAAGGCAACCCGAGCAGCCTCTGTGTTCCTTTGACTCTTCAACTCGCGAGACCGCGAGGGCCGATTTTGGTTTAATTAACAGTAATCACAATTTGGAGTGTCATTAATTTTCTAATCACTTTATTTGCTATATCGTGACTTGGAACTTCAGAGATAAATTTTTGGGAGAATGTTATGCTGAGTCGCGAAACCGCGAAATGGCGATAATTAAGTCTCAAATCATGGGAAGAAAATCTTAGATTAGGCTATTAATTAATCTTGCTATAATCATGTCGCAACCTCATGAATCGGGGTTTTAGACGCCTTAACTTCATGAAAGAAAGTGTCGAGTGACGAAGCGCCGAGAACAAACTTTAACCATGGTTAGTCTTTTACTAGGGTTAGCCCACGAGTACCTCGTTTCCTTGGCTCTCGGGGCTGTAAAACAAAAAACTTAGGTTTGACGAACGCCGAGGCGCGAACTCCCGATAATGTCTACTCAAGAGTTAAAAGTTTTACCCTAGTTAATGCCTTGGGCGAAAAATTTAAATGACCTCGTTGTTTCGTGACTCGGGACGTATGAACTCAAGGATTAAAGCATCAGACTTGCGAGACCCCGAAATGAAACAACAGCGCGAACATACTTGCGGAAATGGATCTGTTTTGAAAGTGGGCAAGGCATTGTTGTCCAGGCGACAAGATTTCAGAGTTTTAAGATCTCAGAAGGAAAAAGAAAATCGACTTTAGATTTCAAGTATCAAAAATTGAACATCGTGCAAGGTAAAAATAAAACAAGGGCGGCTCCAAAAGGTGGTTGCAACGCTCAGGTGCTTGAAGCCTGGGAATGAGTAGGGATATTTGATTGTACTCTATGTGATCTTCATTCATTTACTAGCTCATACATCTAGATTTATTATATTTTCATTCTTACTCACGCATGTAAAATATCAGATCTAACTAATCCATCCATTCATTTATCTAACATTTAATCATTAACAACCAAAGAGATACATAACATTCAATCACATAATGCAAGGTCTACCGTGGTTCACCCCCCTGGGCTACGTCCACAAATATTTGTGTATTCCTCTCTTTCATTATCTTTTGTCTAAAGCTACAGTGTCGCGTGCATTACAACTCTCCATCAAAATAGGTCGAGATCTTACAATGAGGCAGACTAGATCGCACCAAGCTCCTCAACCTGCGATCTAACCCTCAAAATCTACCTTCGTCCCTCTCATGATCTCAACATCTTAAAAAAATAGGTCGGAGTAACAGTATGACAATACAACAACCAACATGAAATCCAACTCTAAACCTCAAAACAATAGAACTACCGACTGAGAATAATCGAACCTCCACCTAGACCTCCTAGGTACTTACTTATACCCATTTTTGGCTTACCAAACATTACATTCTCTTACCAAAACCCTAACCCTATCCTGGCTAGATCTTCTTGCATGCGTGCCTCGCATGCCTTCCTCTTCTGCATGCACATTTGTTTTGCATGTGCTACTTTTCCTGCATGTGCATCTTCCTTACACGTGTGTTTGGATTGCACATGCTACTTTTTCTGCATGTGAATCTACCTCTTGTGTCGTTATTTTCCCTCAAATATGGCCTGCACCCAACAAAGGTTACCCGAATTAAGTTGTAGGGAGGCTTCTCCAATGCCTTTGATTGCGTGCTTGGAATCATCCCCAAGCACCACCTGAAGAAAATAATAATTTTTCGTCAATTTAGAGAGAGAGTTTCTAAATCTGGTCATGTGCTTAGAAGAAGAATTATCAATGAGCCAAGTGTCACTCCCTTGAGTGATGGGTCCCATGAGTGATGAAACAAATACATATTATTCATCCTTTGATTTGTGTTCTCTAGCATCGGTTACATGTGCATGGTGCTTCTTCTTCTTTCCCTTTTCATGTTTGTGAGGACATTGTGACGCATAATGTCCCATCTTCTTGTAGGTGTAGCATCGAACCTTTGACACATCCTTCCTATGACGTGGATTCTTAGGCTTCCTTGGGTTGCCTTCTTNTAGGGAATCCAGTACAAGGATAACCATTCGAATGCCAACCCATTCTTCTAGAAGATTCCCTTCTAGAACCATCGAGAATCCATCTTTTTCCATGCTTTGGAGAAGGTTTGCACCCTAACTATGTTGCACAGTGCGAGAAGTTCGCACCCTAGCTTAAGGCAGCCTGCGAGAATGGGTCATTCTCACACCCTGGGATACTAGCAACCTGCGAACTCTCTTCAAAAGTGAGTTTTCTGGGAAGAGATGAATGTCATTTTCTCAGGAGAAAGTTCTTATGAGGAGCCTGAATACACCATCATGATGACCAAAATCATGGGTAACAATGTGCTTAGAAGAAGCATTATCAATGAGCCAAGTGTCACTCCCTTGAGTGATGGGTCCCATGAGTGATGAAACAAATACATATTATTCAGCCTTTGATTTGTGTTCTCTAGCATCGGTTACATGTGTATGGTGCTTCTTCTTCTTTCCCTTTTCATGTTTGTGAGGACATTGTGACGCATAATGTCCCATCTTCTTGTAGGTGTAGCATCGAACCTTTGACACATCCTTCCTATGACGTGGATTCTTAGGCTTCCTTGGGTTGCCTTCTTCCCTTTCCTTCCTCTTCTTCACTTAGGAAGCAATGGCTTGATTTTCTTCATCCTTTGTTTTCTATGACTTGGATATCAACCTGGATTCCTCTTGGGTGTAATTTTCCCATAGCTTGTTGAATTTGGGCAATCTTATTCTGGCACAAATCCCTTGAAAAAACGGGTCCCAAGAGGAGGTAAATCCATTTAGTGTGGTAGTCACAAGTTCAACATCTTCTACTAGACCTCCAATGGTTGTTAACTAGACCTTGATCTGTGAGATCCTCATAAAATAGTTGGCTATTGTTTCTGACTTATTCATTGTCACATTTCTGAGTTGTTGCCTTAAAGTAAGATTTTGACTGGTATTCTTACTTTCATAGAGTCTAGTTAGGGCATCAAACATCTCCTTCAATGAATTCATTTCTGATACATTAGGTATCAGATTATCCTTTATTGAATATGTCAAGATCCTCTTAGCCTTGACCTCATTCTTTATAAACTTTGCTTTTGCTTCTTCATCTTCAGGTTCTGGAAGAGTTTCCATTAGGTAATCCAATAGATCATTCTCTTCTAGAATGAGGAGAACTTTGTGCTTCCAGGATATGAAGTTATATGCTCCATCCAATCTATTTTCAACTCTCATGTTGGTTGACATTTTCACTGGCAGAAACCCTAGCACTAGAAAAATTCTGAATTTTCCAAACTTCGCCAAATTTTAATCTGAGGGTTTCAGGGGGTGCACTAGGGTAGGGCACACTGCTCTATGTAAAGAAAAATCCCAACGCTTTTGGTGTTAGTGCTCAACAATCTTGACAAGGATTACTACGCAACGGAAGCATGGTGGGCCCATAACCTGTTAGTGTTTCTTTACTTATAAAGAAGTAGTATTTTTTTACTTCTTTAACATTAACATATATTGAGCAATATCACCATAACATATACAAAAGAACACAAGAGAATTATCCTGGGAAAACCTCAAATGGGGGAAAAACCCAACAACCTTTCTTAGATAGATTCAGTTGACAAAGTAAGTCCAAAACAGATAAACCCTAGCTCAAAGGCTAGTACAACCAGAAACACCACCACAGCTGCTGCAGCAGCTCTATACCAAGATATCACACCTCCTCAAGGAGTAGTGCATAAGACAGAGTACCAAAAGAATGAACAAGAACAAACTAAACCACTGCAACTACTACGTCATCTTCTCCAAACTTGTGTCTTGCTTCTGGGTGGATGAGAGAGTGTGAGTGAGTGAATAAATGAGCCAATATGTCCTCTATTTATAGTCTTCCTGGCCACTGGGTTGACTTCTTCTCTAGAAAGGTGCCACTTCATTATTCTAATTCTTTTGGGACTGACTTCTCTTCTGGGGTGTTTCAGCATCTTTCTAATGGATCTCTTGCTTCTGAAATCTTCTCTGCATCTAAGAAAAGTCATCTATGAGGGAAATATCCTCCTGCAGCTACCAAACATCAACACTTGTCAATCCCTACACTATGATATAATCATGATGAAAATGGGCATTGGTCATGGTCCACTTGGTTGAAAATCTATGCCATTACATCCTTCTTTTCCATACAAATGTCATGGCTGATTTGAACCCCATGATATATATCTTAGGTCATTTACTCATCAATATAATTTTTTCATGTTAAATAGTCGCTCTCAAGGAATTTGGCCTAAAAACTTCAAATTCCAAAAGCAATAATGTTGTGTCCCTCACTAAAACCTTTTCTTATTTACCCATTGGTGTGGCCAAATGCCCCTCTTAATGAAGCACTCCTAGATGAGCATATCTTCATCATCTCAATGGATGACCCCCAACTCTCTCACAATGACCATATGCACATTGACCAATAATCTTATCATTACCTCCTCCTCAATTGTGTTTTGTATTGTTCATGGTGGATACTATTTTACGTTGATGCCTATGAATGAAGAGGAAAAATAGGTTACTAACCACTGCCACCATGGTGCTTGTGGTATCCACTTACCTAGGGTGGCTATTATACAAAAAATCCTCCATGTGAACTATGTTTTCCTTCCCTTTATCATGATGTGGTTAATCGATGCAAGAGTTGCCAATTTTTTGCTTCCAAAACAAGAGTGCCACCTACTCCTCTACATTTTATAATAATTGTCATTCCCTTATACAAGTGGGGGATAGATTTTATGAATGTCACCCTCCATTTAGTAACAATCACAAGTACATCATTATGGCCATTAACTGCTTCACTAAATGGGTAGAAGCAATGACTATGTTCAACAATGATTCATACACGACAACACCTTTCCTATTTAACTATGTCATCACTTGCTTTGATATACCTTAACAATTGGTGTTTGACCACGACAAGTACACTGAGAATGAATTCATGCAATATTTTTCTTCATGATTAAGATTTAAACATGAGTTCTCCACTCCTTAATATCCTCAAGCGTACAATCCAAGTCAAGGTTGTTAACAAAGTTTTGAAAGCCATGATTTAGATGATGGTTAACAACCGTAAATACAACTAGAATTTAATGTTGTTATTGGTCATGTGGGCCTATTGGACATGAATTAAAACTACCATGTGATTAACACCTTTTCAACTTATCTATGAAATCGAGGTAGTGCTCCCCGTTGAATGCGAGAACCTCCACCCCTTCACTTAGTAATCAACATTCTTCCTAACGCAATTGTCATGAAACAACAGATAGCTCACTTCAAATGGTTATATGAGACTTGCCTCACTTCCTTAAAATCCATCAAGGCCATGAAAAATCACAACAAGATCCATTACAATAGGCATGTCCAACCTCACTCCTTTCGCGAGGGATAACTTGTCCCTGTCTTTAATCACGCCAAAGAGAATCTAGGCCTGGGAAAGTTTGAATCTTCATGGAATAACCCTTACATCATCATCCATTTTTTTAAATGGGGCAAATGAACTTTCCAATCAAGAAGAAACCCCTCAATAGGAATTACTTGAAGATGTTCTATGTATGAGCAAACATTAGTCACACATGTAGTGTATATAGTTTATTTGTTTGTTTGTTTTTAATGGTATTTCATTTTGGTTTGTGACCTACATTGTCTTTCTCCATGCTTATTCATATGGTCTCTCCCACCTCTTATCATGATGTCTTTGTTGATGGTACCAATTGTTGGACATAGAATTTAGACTCAGCCACTCCATTACAGTGGTGTCTACCTTCACCCTACAACCAACATTCAAGTTGAATACGATGTAGTAATCAATGTACTTGTTGTTGCAGTTTCCCTTCACATACATCGTCTTTGGGTCCATCTATATTCCTAGATGTTTCTCATACAATTGAACAATGTTTTATAGTGTCCATGATCCTCGTGTATTCAACAAAATTCTATAGGTTAGACTTCTTTGGTGACATTTTGATAACATCACATTTTTTCATGTTCTTAGAAGTCATAGTGTCTATGTACATAATTTAACAAATCAAATACAAGATCGACACCTCACAAATTAAATGGATGCACGAAATCAAAACACACATAAAAACATCATATCAATTATACATAGATGTTTGTCCATCCCCCAAAAAGGGAATACATGTCGATGTACAAAAATAAGGGTATTGTACCTTCTAGAAAAATAAAATCATCCTACTAGACTCTATGGAAGGGGATGCAACCTTAATACATGATCCAATCACAAGGTAATCACTACTATGATATACGAGAGGGTCAAGGAGATCCACTCTATAGGAAACCTAATGAGAAACTATAAGTTTCTATCATCCATGTTGATAATGTCATGCAAGGGGTTCCCCTCCATCATTTTATCTAATTTGTGTGAAATCATATCCATTCGATCTGTCAGGCCTACCTCCCATCTCGAGCATTGGGCCTTTGGTTTTGGTCTCTCCTCCTCCACAATTTGACTATGTTTGGTTGTCACTACTGAATTTATTATTGATAGCCTATTGGGACCCACACATATAAAACCCAAAACATCAAATCATCAATATTAACATTGTATATACAAAACAACAAAAACATTTGAATATTTCCAAAAAATCAAAAACATTGAAACATGTTAGAAAACAGAAAATATAGGTTACTTACCTATCAACGCCTAGGGGGAGAGGAAGGTGCGGGTGCCCCATGAAGTCCATACCCTCGTAAGGATACTCCTAGATCACCGTTATTTGTTACTCTAAGGAAACAAAGTAATCATGATCAAACTCCCATTCAACCTCTTTGTCTCTAAGTTGTCCGACCAACTCTATCCACCCAATCATTTTGGGCTTTCTCGGGCTCCTTATTCTCACTACAACATGTGAGTGAATTGACAAGACTCACTAAAAAAAGGAGAATACAATGCGACCTAATGTTTCCCTTGGATCGAAAAGCATGCAACTGAGTGCAAATTGTTGCTAGCAGTGTTGATGCCCAATCAAATAGCTCTCCATCTAGGTGCCACTCCATAAGTCTCAGAACCCCACTTGACACCCTTTGTGTCACAAATGATTCACATGTCCACAAAATGATGTGGT
This sequence comes from Picea sitchensis, assembly GCA_010110895.2. Lineage (NCBI taxonomy): Eukaryota > Viridiplantae > Streptophyta > Pinopsida > Pinales > Pinaceae > Picea > Picea sitchensis. The sequence goes on from SNQJ01S0148770.1 coordinate 9,539, forward strand.
CTATTCATTGAGCGCTCACCAACTCTATGTTATCTATAGGGACTTGTTGACATTAGCGAACACCCATTGTCAACTTCATAGGATCACCTAGTAAAAGGACCCAATTAGACCTTCCTCCACTAAAATGGCAAGCCCTTTGGTCATGACCCAGTTGTCGAAATCTAGGTTTGATGAATAAATAATGAAATGTGACTATTAAATGAAAATGAAAGAATGCATAATAAGATGCAACTAAGGAAATCCAATCTAGGTGTGGTAAAGAATAGGTTGATGTGAAACAAGATTAATAACAAACAATGGGGGGAATAGTCCACTAACTACAACATATGCAAAATCAAGGAAACCTTGACTAACTGAGAATAGCCTACAAGTCACTAAGAGATGACTTGTTTCATGTAAAGTGTTAGAAATGAAAAATATAAGTAAGTACAAACATAACAAGTATGAGAATAGTCTACAAGTTGTAATTCCTATGCCTACAAGCATAAAGAAAACTATGAATGGAGAGAATAGAATACACGTTTCAATGCCTATGCCTACAAGTATAAAGAAAACTATGAATGGAGAGAGTATTCTACAAGTTGCAATGCCTATGCCTACAAGAATAAAGAAAACTGGGAATGGATAGAGTAGTCTACAAGCAATAAAAGTTTGAAAGAATATTCAAACAATAGATAATGTTTGTATCTTATTAACATACAAAGATAGGTTACAATGCCAATAATTAGAGAAACCTGAGCTTGAATGCAATGGTTCTATTTATAATTTTGTTCGCGAATTTTGGCTTTCTAACTTCTATAACTTTTCATCTATCCTAGGTGACTAATATTGATAACTAACTAATAATTGAACTAGTCATGCTTGATGTTGTAACCCTTGAGTTGTTTCTGGCTAGGAAACCATGCCAATGCATCAACTTACTATGATTAATTTGGTTTGAGTTGATTCATCCTAAAAAAAAGAATTTTATTGTTTTATTCACGCATGTATAACTAGTCTAAAAATATTTGAAGATTGATATTTGAAGAAAAATTTTCTATGTTTCAAACAATTGGATATTTTAGGGTGTGAAAGAAGAAAAGAGAAACAAATCTAAATTCAAAACAATGTATCCTCTAATCAATAGTGTTTTATTGTTTAGAGAGAAGAAAAATAACAGAATATGTATCTTAACAAGAATGTAATTTAAACAAAAATGAATACTTCATTTCCATTCAAAAAGGAATAATAAAAAATTAAGAACGGGTCTACTTAATACTTACAGTATATTGAAGAAATATGTAACTTTTTAAAGGTACCTTTGCATTTGTTATAGTAGTTGTAGTACTAAATTACCACAGTCATGGCAGTAGACACATTCATGAGGAATTTAGAAATATGAACACCACATTAAGAAAGAAATCACATGAACTTAAACATAGAAGTTTGAATCTCAAAAATTTGCAAAATTTTATTAAAGATTTTGCAGGTCCCAAAAAAACCCCTTTACATTGTGTTATCATTCACATTTTATACAAGTTAGGTTGAAACTAAAATGGTTATTCAATCCCTTTTCTTAGGCGATTCGAATACAACAAAACTTTTGACTCCTAGAAAATAAGATATTTGTAGGAGACAAATCCTGATTTTCTTCAACTATATTTGATGAGTCATTCTACCAACAACTCGAGAAGAAGATTCCAAGTTTCATATGAGGGATAACTGAATGACTTCATCTGCTTGAATGCGATATCCAACTCTTTGTATTTTTAATATGTGGGGGGATTTGAAAATAAACTTATTATTTGCCAAAGAAGGTAGAAATCATCTATCAATATGTCTACAATGGTCTTCCCTCTCAAAGTATCAAGCATTATTTGAAATTTTTCTTCTTTTCCTCAAACGATAAACAAGTTTTTTCTATAATTCTCATATGATATCCTTTTCCCTTTTTTATCCCAAGTTGAAGCTAATCCCATTTTAACTAAATTCTCAAATTTGTTTATGAAAGATTCAACATTTCTTTTCACCATAATACATTTATTTTGAGCTTGTTGTGTTAGGTTCCTTTTTGTAAAGACCTTTTATGTTTCCATAACCATTACAGTTCTAGCTTTGACACCTTTACTTGCTAATATTTCACTGGAAGTAGAATTCGGGAACTTAATGATCTGAGTAGCAACATGAGGTCTAGTTCCCAATTCATGGAATGATTTCTGGATGATGTCATATGCTTCATTTGTTAACAACATTTCATCATCTATTATCTTGAAATAATTGCATAGCCTTCCAACTTCACTTATGATTTCATCCCAAATGATATGTTTGGCTCCTACTAGATAGGGTTTTCCTGACAATTTGTTCTTCATTTGCTCTATATTTGTTAGCAAATTAGCTTTTAGTTTTTTATATTCTTCAACAATTTTGTCTTTATCCTTGATTTATTCATTATGTGTTGCAATGGTTTTCTTCAGTTTATCGATTTCATCTCCCTTGAGATTTAAATCTGCTAATGATTTTGACAATCTTATTGTTGGATCAGACGATTCTGTTGACTATAATAAATGTAATAATCCCTTCAGAGTTTCAATATGTTTGGAATACAAATCAATTTGTTCTTCCATCTGAATCATTTGCTTCAAAATTTGTTCTTTTTCTGCTTGAACTGCATGTACTTCTAAAGTCTGTACATGACAAATTTCTAGGATGTTAAGTCTTTTCTTCAATGCCTCGATCTTTGTGTCCTTGGCTTTGATTAATGCATGTATAGATGCTTCATTTCTTCGATTTACTCCTAGGTCCATTACCCATTGGTTCTAGCTCTTCTACTCTTATTTATCTCGTCCTAGTGGCCAATTTTTCATTTTTTAATTGAATCCTGAGTTTATCATTTATGGCTTGAAGCTTCTTAATTCCAAGATTAGCTATCATGGCATCCCTATTTATCATTTTTTTCAGTTTGTCTATGCAAGTCAAACTTATCCAATGGATGGACCGAATTAAGATCAATGGAAATATTTGTCACCTTCTTCTGCTCCTTTGGCTCCATAACTGTTATATTTAATCTTCCTTTCTCGTAGTGCACGACTAATATCATTATGGTATGATATGCATCATGGTCATAAATTTTAGGAATAATAGTCTTTTTAATCTTAGCACATGTCTTTTTTATTTCCATGAAATGATGAACATGGTATATCTGCTTTGCTTAATCAGTAACCACTTATGTTTCACTTTGAATCCCTACACTCTCAAGCTTCTACGATGATGTTGCCTCTATAGTCACAACATGGCCCTTTTTTGTTGGTATTATTTCCTTTGGTAACTCTAGATCTTCTTCTTCATCAAGTGCTTCCATTTTTTTTCTTTTGTCTGACCCTTCTTCATTTGTCCCTGGATCCTTTGGAGTTGATTCTGTAGTCTTTCTTTTATATGTCTTCTCAAACTACTGAGAAGTTTGTGTAGCTGGAGAATTCAAAGGTTGCTTTGGAGCCTTGCTTTGAATTTGCAAAATATTCTTTACTCCCTCCCAACTATCATGATTGGCCATCATCTCTACTTGTATTTCATGTTGGTGTTGACAATGAGTGTGTCCATGTGAAACTCGTTTTGAGGAAATCACAAGTGGGGATCATACTTCCATGACTCCCCCTGTAGAAATCCCATAGCTGAAAGAAGTTTTGTTGTCACCTGTAGAGAAAACCTGGTATTGACAATAAAATTTCCTACCTCCTTCTTTAATTTAAAGCTTACCTTATACTTTTTTGACACAAAATGGATTTCATCCGAGTTCAATCTTTATCTAATGTATTCAAGAGCGAAAATTCGAGGAGTCAAGAAAACATGCAAGAGGAAAGGACGAAGTTCACAGTCATAAATTCTTATATCAGTGTGATTTTCAGAGATATATGAGTCTCCCACTCTCTTTTTTGGGCTCAACTGTAATAATTTTTTGCATTCTGGAAAGAGTTTGGGGGGACTTAATTGTATATGACTAGATAAGCTTTAGACATAAATTGGTCAACATACTCTGAAAATCCCACATTTAGAGGTTTCTTCCTAACCATTGAGGTCCAGTGAATGCCTGAGGTTGGGTTACCAATCACATCTTCAACCTTTAATCTACAATGCGTAAACTAAAATGCTTGAGAGAACAGAAAGAGGTAAACAAGGTAAGATTGATGCTTAAAGCTTCTGAGAAATTCATATTTTGAGATTTGGTAATGGATTTGATTTGCTAAGAAGTGGGCATAATCAAATCTAGTCATGGATTTGGTTGTAATCGGACAGATCAGAACAATAATTCCTAACACAAACTCATCAACTGTCAAGTCGTTATTTTTTCCCAAAATCGCAGAGATCATAGAGATAATTTTTTATGAAATCTCAAGAAACAAATTAGATTCAATAACATCATTTTCAGTGGGAACATCAAGCTTTCTACACAAATATGATTGTAATAGGGTAACCCTTTCTTAAAGTTTTAGTTCTACGAAGCACTTGGCTTATAAAAACTCATTTAGTGCTTCGTTATCAGGGTTTAATGGCCACCTCATCATTTCGGCGATGGATCGAGGAGTTAATTCGATGAGGACAAACCCATCCTTGGAACTTACGATTCTTTTGGAGGGGATGTAAATTGCAGCACACCATACCACAAATTCAGGAAAATTATACACTTGAGGCACCAATTTTTTTTTTAAATCGGATTCCCAAGCATGGTAGTGATCAACTATATCCCTAAAGTTTTGGTTCAACTACTGATGTAACTCAAAAGGATCAAACGACGGGACAGGATAAAAAATATCCTTGTCTTTGTCGATCAAATCTTCTTCTACAGTATTTACGCTTTCCTTGACTTTAGTTGGTTGAGAGGACTCCATCCTAGATAAGAAAAACTAGAAGAGTAAATAGGTTTCTAATTACCCATGAGAAGGTCGATTGGAACAAGATTCGAGCTGGAGTGGCGATGTCAGATGACGCAAGAACAATTTACTTGACGTTGGAACAGATTAGCGAGAACTCAAATAGTTTGCAAATCCCAAAAAAACCAAACATTTTTACCTTATTCCTTTTAAAATCAAAAGTGAATATGTGTCGCTTTTGAATTGGCGAAAAGTTATTTAAAAATGAATAAATTTAAATTTTTACCTTTTCGACAACTAACATCATATGGGACACGCATCGGTCATATGTCGATTACGGGGGGTCGAATGTAGGTAAGTTAACCACAGGCCAGGGAGGACGCAATCCATGGATGTGTGACACGTCAAAAGTAAGTTGACTCATATTAGGTTTCGCAACCCCCCTCCCGTGTGTTATCCATCGAGCATGCGGGGGGCGGGGGGGCACAATTGATTGTAAGTTGTTAGATCGAAAGGACCAGGCGCAATCTGCAATAAAAGTGCAATTTATTAATTTACTATTATGAAACCATATAATAAAGTTAAAATAATTACAAAATCGAACTGCGATTAAAGTTTCTAATAAACTTTGACATTGACATTTATTAATTAAACCTTAAATACTAAGTTAAGACTATGAAAACTGGATTTATTTAATTAATGTATAAATCAAATAAATGTATAAACCTATACAATGATACAAAAATTCGAAATAGTTATAAATTTTTTATTTTAATTTAACCTTATGTAATTAGTAAAAGAACTAAAATTTTAAATATAAAAACTAAACATCTAAATTTTATTTCCAAATTTTTATAGAAAATTTGGGTTATGTTACAACATCAGGCTCCATCGGGGGATTGTGTCTCCCTTCGAGACACTAAAGAATAGTAGACCAAGTGCCTTTATTGGGTTATGCAATCATTATTCTAAAAAAAAAAAAAATCAAAAATATCCAGTGAATAATATTTTCTTCCTCAAAACAATAGTAACCTTTCCTTCATTCTTTTAAAATTAATCTATAATGGAAGAAACTAAATAACTGCCTTTTTTCAGAATTTAACATGTTTATATAAAATTCGAATAGAAATGGATAAAACGATTTTACTCATTCAACTTTACTCAAGAATTGTTTTAAGGCAATATAATTCTAAGTTTTGGCTAAAGAGTCAAATTTGTGACTAGTGTTCATACTTCAAAGCTTTTAAGTTTATGAGGTAATTATTTGGGTCAAAACAAGGTCTTTGTGAGGAAACTAGTTTGAGTGAGTAATAAGTTTTAAGATACTCATTGGCAATCTTTATCATCTGCATGGTGTTGCTACACNAGTGTTCATACTTCAAAGCTTTTAAGTTTATGAGGTAATTATTTGGGTCAAAACAAGGTCTTTGTGAGGAAACTAGTTTGAGTGAGTAATAAGTTTTAAGATACTCATTGGCAATCTTTATCATCTGCATGGTGTTGCTACACGGTCAAAAAACGTCCATAGCCTATGGTGTAGTCACCCCAACATCATAGGCCTTGCTTCACTGCCAACGAGCATTCATAGCCCCGGTGAAGATATTACATTTCCCACTTGAATTTCCTTTCACCATCCCTTTCAATTAGTTTCACGGTTTTTCAGGAGATGGGGGAAATCAATATGCTTTTCACATTTAAGGGATGATGTACATTTATCAAGAATGAGCTAGAAATACCTAAGTGGTGAAATATACTCATAAATATCTTCATTTCCTCATTTCTAGCTTTTTCTTTCCAAAATAAAAACCATTTTAATGGTAAGTGTTGAGTAAGACAAATAGTTACAAATTTGACACTAAAGCCTCTACCCAGAAGGAATTACCTTATATAAACCTTTTTAACTTTCATGAGAGAATAAACAAAATGTTATCCTATCTAGTTTATGAAAAACATGTCAAAATCTAAACTAGCAGTTGAGATAACCTTTTCTATTTAGATTTTGTAATATCAGAAGATAAGGACTTATGTTTTCAAAGAGGAGAATTATTAAGTGATATGGTATATTAACAAAAAGATAAAGNGTTTATGAAAAACATGTCAAAATCTAAACTAGCAGTTGAGATAACCTTTTCTATTTAGATTTTGTAATATCAGAAGATAAGGACTTATGTTTTCAAAGAGGAGAATTATTAAGTGATATGGTATATTAACAAAAAGATAAAGAGATTATCTAAGAAACAATATTTTTGTTTTATTTGTTTTGGTGATTTCTATAAAGCAAAGGAAAAAGCAAGAAAATCGATTATATACAATGAATGAAAAAATGGATTTAAAATTGAATGTAGTGTTTCAGGAACCTCCCATTCATAGGCAATTCCAACAAATTTCCTTCCAAATTTTGATGGGAGAATGAATTATTTCCCTCAACTACGACAATCTTGTAGGGTCCTAGCCACAAATCATCGAACTTTCCATGTTTGCCAGAGTCCTCTCTTCTGCTATCCCATCTTAGTACTAAGTCACCAGGGATGAAAATTCTTTGTTTTGCTCTCCTATCAAAAAGGGCCTTTATCTTATCGCGATATTCCTAAAACATGTCATTAACTTGCCCTTTGGTTTGTTGCACTTCAATTAACTGGTTCATTCTTCTGGTAAGGTCATTGGGTTCTTATTCACTATCCTACAACAATTTCATGACAGGTAAGGCAAGATTAATAGGAAGTACCACATCAATACCATAAACTAATTGAAAAGGAGAAATACATGTGGACCTTTTAGCACTGATTCTATTAACCCATAGTGAAAATTTTCAAATGAGAGTGCCAATCCTTTTTGTTATATTTTAACACTTTCTTAATGACTCTCATTAGACTCTTATTTGATGATTCAACTAATCAATTACCTTGAGGGTAATAGGCAGTGGAATGACCAAGAATAATATTGTATTTATGAAAGAAAAAAAATCATTATTGCAAGAGATTTAAAAGCTTGAGCATTGTCAGTTATAATTTTCCTAGGGCATCCAAAGTTGGCAAGAATATTTTCCTCAAGGAATTTGATCACAACTACATCAGTAGCAAATCTGGTTGGAATTTCTTCCACCCATTTAGAAAGGTAATTTGTTGCAGTTAAGATCCACCTGTGTTGTGCACTAGAAGCATGATGAATTTCACCTATGAAATCTAAACCTCGTTGTTGGAAAGGAGCTTCAGCTTTTATTGGAACCAATGGCAAGGAAGGAAGCTTTTGTTTTCCTGCAAAAATTTGACATTATCTGTAGGATCTAAATTTTGCATTTACTTCAGAAAAGAATTTTGGCCAATAATAGCCAGCTCTCAAAATTTTATATGTTGTAGCTCTTTGACCATGGTGTCCTGCGCATATGCCTTTGTGAAATTCATCTATAATTCCCGCAGTCTCTTATTCAACTATACAATTTAATAAAACTACTAAAGGATCTTTCCAATAGAGTTTTTCATCTATGATGCAATACTTGATCGCTTGAAGTTTGAGTGACCTAGCTTTGGATTAACTAAAATCAGGTAGGCATTCAAGAATTTGCAAATAAAACACGATGTCTTTATACCAAGGGGATAAAGAGAACTTATCATGAACCTTTATTATGGATTATTTCAACTTTGCTTCCTCAAATTTTGTTGAGGGATGTTCTGTTATTTCATAAATTTGATTTATCCCAAGAAATCTACAATTTGATTCAGCTAAAAGATTTTCCAAACCTTGGCCTTTAATCAATTTCGTTGGTTTTATTTCAAGGTCATACTCCTAAATCTTAGCTATCCATTTGCCTCTTTTTCCATCAATATCAAGTTGATTCTTGGTCTCTTTTACTGTGCTACTAGGAACATAAGCAAATATTATAGAACGAAGAACGTAAACTCTAAAATATTTAAGAGTATAGGGGCTTCCGCAGTGCAAGATATTAGATATTATTTTCGGGATTAACTGCATAGTGTAAGTCATTAATCTATGACCCATATCCATGAGTATTAGTCGCAACTGACCAATAATTCTCATGATTTGAATAGTCCACTTAGCACTCATTGCATC
>SNQJ01S0148771.1:9664-22184 GCA_010110895.2 Picea sitchensis
CGATCTAGACTGAGAATAACTATGCATATGGAAAGTTTTCTTCTAAATTCCTAGGTTCTTCTCCATTTGTGACCCTTGATAGGTGGTCAGGTCCTACGTTCAATTTCTTGGTTTGATGATTACTTCAAAGTCAAATTATTGGAATAGGATTAACCATCGACAGGTTCTCCCCCCCAGCACTGGCTTGTTGACTAGGTATTTTAGGGCTGAGTGATATGTGAACATCTTAAAGTGTTTTCCCAATAAGTAGTGTTTGAAATTTTGCAGGGCATAGACCATAGCTAGGCCTTCTATTTATGTCATGTTATAGTTATGTTATGAGTCTGATAGATTTATACTCGCGAATAATATCGGGTGATCCAAATCTCCCACTTTTGGTTGTGCCAAGATAGCTCCAAGTGCTATGGTTGATGCATCTACATGGACGTGGAATGTCTTCTCCCAATCTGGAAAGACTAATATTGGTGCAGTGACCATCTTTTCCTTTAGGGTATCCATATCGTGTTGAGACTCGTCGTTCCACTGAAACTTTGTATCCTTTATTAGCAGATTTTCCATTGGTGTAGTAATCTTCACATACCCTTTGAAAAACTTCCGGTAGTATCCTGTGTGTCCCAACGTCGCTCTTAGCTGAAAAAATGTTTTTGGTGGTGGTAAGTTAACAATTACTACAATCTTTGCAGGATCTATGAGAAAACCTTGTTTGCATATTATATGGCCCAATAGTATCCCAAACGATGTTCCAAATATGCATTTATTTATGTTTAGTGATATCTGACACTATCTTCATATTTCCAACATTATATGTAAGACTTTTACATGTTCTTTCAACAAAATGTAGACTGTCCAATCATCCAAATATACTTCAAGAAACTGGTGGATGAATTCCTTAAATGCAACAATGACTACTCTGGAAAATATTGTTGGTGCATTCTTTAGTCCAAATGACATGACTGTGTACTAATAAGATCCCCATTCTATCACAAACGTGGTCTTGTATCTGTCTTCCTGTTCTATCTTGATCTGATGGTAGCCTGAGAATCCATCAGTGAAAGAGTAAGCTTCATGTCCTCCTACGTTTTCTAACACTTCATTCGTGAAAGGTGTAGGGAATGGGTCATGTAGGCATGCATAGTTCAACTTCCTCAAGTTGACGCATATCCTTATACCTCCTTTTTTCTTGTCCTGTACTACCATTGAGATTATCCATTTTGATTCTTCGACTAGTTCTATGATGCCAGCTTCGAGCATCCTATCGATCTCAGCTTTGAATTTCTGCTTATATATTGGGTTCAGTATATATGGTCGTTGTCTGATCGATCTCGCTTTGGGTATGAGTGGTATCTTCATCTCTCCTAATTCTCCATCTATACCCTTCATATCTATAAATTTTGTGGGAAACAAGTCGTCGTATTCATGGAATAACTCTGTTATGCTTTCCACTGTTTTCTCATCCCAGTAATCTCCAATGCTAGCCATCTTGGGATTCTCGACTATCCCAATGTTTAACTTCTTTACTTTGATCGACGTGGAAATGAATTCTAATTCTATGGGTGGACCTTCCACATATCTTTCTCCTTTTGCTTCTTCAATCTGAATATCACGTGGATCGTCTTCATCCGGTGCTTCCTCTTGTACATGGTAACATGAAAATAGTTCCTTGACTATCTATTTGTTCCACTGTTGTTCTTCTATGATAATTTCTATTTCTGGTTCTTTGATGAATATCACTCCTCTTATCATTTTAAGAATGACATCTATGTTGGGGTTCTCATGCTCGAATGAGAAAGTGTCTGTGAAATTCTGTTGCAATGTCGTCCAGGTTGTAGTTTCTTTGCGCAATTTCTAGTCTGTATACCAGTTCATTGGTATTCCCTCTAGAGTGTGTATAAAATGATGAGGCCATTCCTCCGGGGTGTCATTTTCCACAACGTTTTACACTTCTCCAAGTGTTTCGCTCCTTTTTTCCATCATATTTCTGATGTTTATTGTTTTTTTGTTCTGCGCCAAACCTTATGTGCAATAACCGCTTACATTGGTACCAATATGTGGTTGTCTATTTGTGTGTGCCCCACCATCTTGCAAGTGTGGCCTTGAGTGCTAGATCAAGTTCTAACAGTCTCTGGTTCTCTAAGATTTCGTCTTCATACTATGTCAAGAATGTTTCCAAATCGTTTATTCCGTGGAAACTGGGTGGTTCCCTGATTTTTGTGCCTACCTATCTTACTGCGCATTCTATTCTTTCACATATTCTCGTGGATACTTCATGTAGCCTTTGTTACCAGTTCTCTAAACCGGTATATGATTCTGTCTCACATGAAGTAATGCCCCGCCAACTGAGTATACCATTTGCAGTTGGTTTTATGTAATCCTCATCGTGCGTATTTGTTCTGTACAATTGGATGATTTCTTCTAAGTCTAGGAAAGTAGGTTCTACAAACCTCTCCCCTTCCGATAGATATAATGGTGCAATGACCCTGTATTCTCTTGAATCAAATGTCATTTTCTTGGTCTTTAGGTTGATTATGGCCTGGTTGTTAAACACCTAATCCAAGCCAAGGAATGTTGGGTAAGGTGTTGTGCTGTCTACTATTTCAATGACTTCAAAATATGCTTTAGTGCACACTCCATCTAGGTCTACTATCACTCCTTTCAGTCTACCTATTGGCAGGACTCTATGTTGGTTTGCCAGTTTCAATTGAACATGTGAATATCCTAACGTGGGATCTCCCATGCATTGCCATGTCTTCTTTGGTAATACATTAACTTTAGATCCTAGATCCAGTATGATGTCTCCCATATTGAAATATCCAATGTTGGCATTCAGTCTAAACTCCTTACTTGTTCTTCTTCTTGTGTGTAGGTGATTGAATGTTTTTGGTTCTATTTTTTCTTTTGTCTTGATGCTACATTTTTATAGTATGTTTTGCAATATTTTCATAGATGATGGGTCACTTAATACTTTTACACATGATTTCAAAAAGCCTTTGATTGTACTTACTTGTCCCATGGATTACAGTTCGTTGGTATGATCCAATAACGAAGGAATTTCGTACTCTGGTGCTTCCTTGTTTTGCTGCGCAGTTGAATTTGATGCCATATCTTCCTTCTAAAATTCTTGTATGGCTTCCTTAAACATGAACAAGAAACACATAAACTCATGAGTTAAAATCGAGGAATATTTTTCTGTAAATAAAAATCTTTATTGAAAAAGCTTCAATATTCTTTGAGCCAAAAGGTCGCTCCACATTACATTCAAAGGATTTTTATAGTTTATCATTTGTAACCAAAAGTGGTTATGCCCATTATTGCACAGTTTGTAGCTAGGATAAAAGGCTATAAGGTAGAGGGCCAAACTGGCATAACAGGAACCTATCCCACCTAATGTCACCATGATAGGAAGGCTCTTTCTCTTTAGGGAGGCTAGGCCCAAAGGAGACATCCCCGGTGACCTGGGGTTTTGAAAGGGCAAAGGATAAAAGGACAAGGACAAATTCCCCCTTCACAGATCATCGCCAATCAAATAGTCCCAGCTAAACAACCAACAATAAGGTATAACCAAAGAAAACAAAAGCACCTGCTTGAGACAATACAACAAGGAAACTGATATGTGCAATCTTGGTTAGTACTTCATATAAATCAATGACTATCTGATATTCAATATAAGCAATTTAAAAGTAAATGTTGACGAAGTCAATGTTCACAAAATAGAAATGATAAATGTATTACTTGTCAATAAATACAAGAATGATATGGCATCCAATATAATCAATCAATACTTAATCTAATAAATGCCCTCAATTTCCATTCAATTGCTCATAGACAGAACGTTGCTGCATCAATGATATAATAGCAAGGAGTGACGTCAGAATTCAAGGTTAGTAGGTTAGGGTTTTTGAGATTCAAAAGTTTTAGGAGTTTGTTTGATCAACTTCACTTCAATGTTTGAGGACTCTCATACCAGTGCCTTAGGGTTTAATGGCGTCATAATAGAAGGACGCAAAGGTTGAAGGAGATGAGATTTCAAAGGACTAGAGGGAAAAGTTTTAAGGTGCTTCTAAAGCAAGGCCTAAAAAAAAAAACCCTAAGGGAGAGAGGTTCACTTCGGTGTTGCAAAAGCAAGGCCTCGTGCTCTCTCCTCCTTCTCGACAAACGACTAGCTCAAAGACAAGATAAACAGACCAAGACAAGAGGGTTTGATGAGGGAGGTGTTTCTAAAGAAAGGCCTATCAACAAACCCTAGAAGAGTACGGACCTGGTGTAGTAGGCCTAGGCCAGGGATGTCTCACTCTCCTTGGCTCTCAAAAAGTATGGTTAGCAATAAATGAAGAGAGAGAGAGAGAGAGTGTAGCAATGACTAGGCTCTCTTCTTCTTCAATGGCTGAAAAATTATCTTAAAGGGGACATGAGACAAGGACCTACTTGTGTGCTTGTCACCTAGGGTTTTGATTCAACAAATTTATAAGCAATATGCAAGAAATTTAAACTACAACCATTTATTAAGAAGTTTTGCAGAAGAAACACTTAAAATTCACGAAGAAATAACCATGAAAACCCTAGTTGTAACACCTTCCTTCAAGAGAGACACCATAAATGCCAAAAAATCTCTTCCTTCAACAAGTGCGCATCACTTAGTTCAGCCAAAAACCCAAATAGGGCATAAAAAACCAGACCTCACTATGAGTGAGTGAATTGTGATGATCCAAATGAGAGTGAAAACCCTCAATATATAGTGTATCAATGACCTAATTTACTTTTTAGGTCATAAAAAGGTTGACAAGGCCATAATACCAAAATAATACTGTTTTTACATTAAATGCTAAGTAAAACCCTAATTAAGGAAAAGGTGAGACGTCAAGCCCCTCTGAGGGAAACTTTAGCCCTTTCTAGGGCCAGTGCAACATTGAGAAGCAAAACGTTAGCCCTCTTTGGACTCTTCCAAATTTCCACATGCACCAACCACCCTGTCCATTTGCCATACGCTCATGATGATGTCACAAGCCTCTTGGTGATGTCCTGGGTCATCTGGAGCCAACGTTCCACTGCAAGTGGGTCAATCCCCCTAGATCTAGCTCAGCCAAAGTGCCCCTAATGGGACATCCTCTTCTTCTCCGGTGCAAAGGCCCCGATCCATCTCCATCCTGTCTCTGCCCCCTGAAGGGGTTTCATCATCCAACTGGTGGGCTCTTCAGCCCCATGGAGGTCCGAATTGGTCATCTCCCCATGTGTACCGGTCCAAATGGTACCTGTCCATTGGGCATGGTCCTGCACATAAAAAGTTATACCCTCCATGGGATCATCAGTCTCAGGGATCATAACAATGTCAATAACATCTCATCATCAATATTATTTAACATATGCATAAAACCCCTAATATATCAGTCAATAGCTCAAAGACATTACAAAAAACTTCTATACAAGATTGGAGAAAATGACAAGGCGTCCTATTGGGCTTGTTGTTCCAGAGTCTATACTTAAGGCTTAGAAGTACAGTGTCTAGGCATCCGAAAGTGGGTAAAGGGTGGATAAGAGAGAAACGTCAACCTTTGGCAAAGGAAACTAGGGAAGATTTCTACGTTGGCATTGTCTAGCTTCCAACTATTCCTGGATGGTTATATCCTATTCAATCGCTGACCATGAACGTTCGAGTTCAACCCGGGTAGTAGCTGTTTTAAGAATAGTATCGAAAAGGTTTAAGGCAATGTGCATTTGATTTGATAATTCGGGTTCGATATTGGGATGTGTTGGTACAGGGACAGTCATGGAGGAACAATGAAATAAGAAAAACTTCAGAGGGAAATTAAGTGTTGTCTCAATTCGGTCGTATAAAAGAGAATTTACGGTTTCGGAAATAAAATGGGGTGCAAATCAAAGGCTCTTTCCCGTAACTGAGTTATATCTTAATAAAATGTATGAGGTGGGAGAAAAAAAATTAGTTGTGTATCGAATAAGGCTCCTATAAAGGGAGAATCTCACGTATAAATAGAAGAGGAAAACTGTAAGGAAATAACTCGATGAAGCATAATATATATATAGAATTCTGAAAGTGTTGACTGGTCTTACACTTGTTGATAGCTGGTACAGAGGAAAAACAATAAACAATTATATAAAACAAAAATTCATTCGCTATAGTAGTGGTCGTACTAAATTATAATGAAGCATTCATCAGTTATGAATATGAAATGAAATGAAATATGAGATACAAGAAAAAAAACTCATAACACAGTCGTGACGGAACTGAGAATCTTCAGATTTGCTTTGTATTAACTCTCAAAATGTAAAAACACGGTTACAATAGACACAAAAAGGTCCAACCCTTCTTCTTTCTTTCTATGGTATATTTATACAGTTTTACAATAAGACGAAATCTCAATCATTATAAAAATTTCAGTTATGATAGGGAGGAGAGCAATCGCTACATTTCTTCTTCTCTGCCTTCACTTGGTGCCAGAAGTTTGTCCTCGTGCATGTTTGGTATAGGTGACAAATCTTTCAACCAGCCGAGATATCAGCCTTGACGGTTCTACTTGACAGTTGGCGTCAAAAGAGTAACAATCTCGAGCTAATTACAGCAGCCTGTCTTCCATCTATCTGTCTATGATGTCGATAGCGCACAATTGTGCGTTTGGTTTAATCATACATTTGTCTATTTGGACTATGTCCGCCATAATCACTTGGGTGATCTTGGCCGAATCTCTTTCCTCTTTTTCCTTTAAATCAAGTGAGATTTTTTCCATATTCATTTGAATCAATGCCTCGACATTACCTCCACTATCAATGCCTAACAGACTGCCATCTATAGAACTAAAGGCCTTTTCTAAGGAATTAGTTACCCTTTTGGCTTGCAGCTTTCCTTCCGCGATGTTGTGCTCCCATTCTTTTAATAGAATGTTTCCTCTGGTCTGCTCTGAAATGGTGAACCTGAGAGTACTTCCCGAATCCCTCTTGTCTGTGGCTATCACAGCCTCTTGGAAGGCGACCTGTGCTGCTCCAGGTTCCCTTTCTCTAGCAGTTAAATTCTCCAAAACTTGATTAACCAACAAGCAGTTCTCCCGAATCTCCTCTACCTTGCCGAGTAAATTTCGTTGGGCCACAAAGACTCTGCTTCGGATCTCCATCGTCTGGGACTGAAACATCCCGATATCTATCACTTTGCTTTCAGCGATTTCCACCCTAGCCTGCAGCTGTTGGATCAAATCTTTTTGCTGCCTCGCTTGCATCTGACCATCCTGAACCACCAACTGCGCTTGTTCGATCTTATTCTTGATTAGCTCTATCTCATTTTTATCAGCCAACCTTGCTTGCTCTATACCTACACTCGCCTGGTCTTTGGTAGTCTTCGTTGATGTGGCTAGTCTAGCTTCCAGGGTCTTGATGAGACGATTCTTTCGTTTCAGCTGGTTTTTTAAGACCCCGACTGAAAATTGATTCGCCGTGGCGTATGATCCTAATGTCCCTGCTATTTCAGTCGTGAATTGTTCATTCCTCTTGTCTTTTCCATAAGTTATAACTTTGTATTTCTTGGACGTTGACTCTCCTTCCTGATAGAATTCCCTCTTTACCACTGCCTTTCTCTTCTTATCGAAGAAAAACTCATTCGGAGGGAGTTCTTCTACCCTTATAGGCCTCAAATATTCATTGAAGATCCATCCTGCATCAATATTTACCTGAGTCGACTGCAAGGGAGTAACTGATGTGATAGGTTCTCCGATCTAATTCGCTGATTTTCCCATAGTAGTAACCAGACTCTGCTTCTTCGACGGGTCGGGAGTCTTTATCTCTACTCTCAGACTCTTAGTTTTCTCTCCCTCGTCCTGGTGTTTTTCTTGATCGGGAGTCGCATCCTTAGATCCTTCGGCATCTTTTTGTTTCACCTCCGCTGTACTCAGACTCTCACCCTGCAACACTGTGGGAAGACAACTGCGTCGATGTTCTTGGAACTTCAAAACATCGACTCTTTCCTCGAGTGCCAAGGTTTGTATCCGATCTAGAATCTCGGCATAGGACCTTGCACCTCAGAAAATGTCATCCGAGGGTGAATTCTCGTGCTCAAATCTCTTGAGCCCGCAACTGGCCAAATGATTGCTCGCGACCCTTTGTGGATCGTGCTTCTTGTATTCAATGAGGACCAAATTTAGGTCTTCCAGGGCTGCTGCCTAAGCTTTGGCATGCCTGAAATCTAATAAAGAATATGAATTTAAATGAACAGGAAAATGTGGCCATACCTTCTTTGAGTATCCCTTAAGCTCCTTGTTTATACCACCGATTACTGTTTGTCTAGCAACCTCACGAGAAACCAACTTGTTGGGAATGAACAATGGCAATGCATGCGGGGGAACAAAAGCCCCGAAAACTATGAGATATGAAAATTCGGCTTCTACATACCAGTAAGCTATGCTGCTCATATGTTTTACTATACTGTTCGAGATCCTAGGTGGCGGGTGACCGAAAATAGTGACATGCAAAGGCACCATCACCCAGTTGAAGATTTCGTATACGAAATTTGCTGCTTTGTTTTCCCATAATTTTGAATGATAGACGTGTATGGGCTCGTCCTCTGTTGGATTCCAACTCCAGCTCATTAAGGGAAATGGTGTTAAAAAACAAACGATGTCCATAATGTATGCAGACATAAAAAATGAATCAATTTTTCCACTTTATTTCTGCGCCCGATACTCTGTGACCCGACTGATCAGACTGTCGGACAACATCTTCGCCCAGTCGAAGGAACAACCTTCGATGACTTGAAACATTAGAGGCACCCATGGAAGAAAGAATTGTAAGGTGTCCTCTCTCCCGTATAATCTGCATGTCATCATAGCTACATACTTGTACTGCGGTTCTAAAGAAGCTATTGAATATATACCATGACTGTCTGCCCTGAACTTCGCAGAGCGCGAAACCCAATCTTTTATTAAGATAGACATGGTTTTATCATACTGCACACATTCCTTCTATTTGAATTTGTCTAAGAATTCAACACCATATGTAAAGTCGGACATTGTGGGCAACTTATACATGGCTTGCAGATGTTCAGGCCTGAAAGTCCCGATGGTGACCTTCTGCTCATTCATGATGGTTCTGGTTGGTATGTCCACATGGTCTAATTCCCATCGGACCATATCATAATATGGCAGTAGTCATGGCCTAGCTGCTACTTTGTGCATTCCAGACTAGATGCCGATCTTATACTTGGTGGTTATATCATCTTTTTCATTGTCGCTGGAATCATCAGAATAATCCACCAATTCAGCTTGCAGAACATCGGAAACGAAAGACCAGTTCAGGACAGAGTCGACACTTCAAGGTGAAGTATCAACAATGCTGTTCGAGCCTTGTCTTGAAACCTCAACACTGGCTTTGGATGCTTTTTGCGGGGCCATGACGGGAGATCCTGGTTTATCTCTTCTGAGATAAAAATACGTATACATACAAAAGTCAGATCACCGAGAAAATGTGCTCTGCGTAATGTAGAAATAAATTTGTTATAATGCATAACAACTCTTATATATATTTGAAAACTCGGTACCTTTTAGAACAGGTCCGTCAAATCATGTTTAGAAATAAATTTATCCATAAAAATTCGATCTTTATTCATCGATTTGCCCTATTTCCTCATTAATGTCATAAATTTTGGCGGTTTGAAATGTCGGTTGGCATATGGAAGGAATAAGGCTACCTCGTAAATCGTGCAAGCATCGAAACATGGGATATATATTGATTTAGCTTAATTAATCCGATTTTACCAACGTTAATTAGTCTTTCGCCACTCGTTGTATCGGGAATTTTTCTTTAACCTTTTGAACCTCTAACCCCCGAAATTACGATGATTGATTTTGATTAATAAAAACGTAATTATGATTAGGAGCTTAATTAATTTCATAATTATTTACATTCGTCGTATCGTGACTCGGAGCTTCGAAGGTAAGTTTCCGGGAAGTTTGCATCCTGAGCTGCGAAACCGCGAGATCGGGATAATACGACTTAATTAAAAGGGAAGATAAACTCGAATTATGTTATTAATTAATTATGATCATACCCTTATCATGATTTTGTGAGTCGGGGCTTAGACAACATAACTTTTAAAAAAGAAAACGCCGAGTGGTGAATTGCCGACAGAACGTTACCATGGTTTAGCTTTTACTTTTAACCTTGACACGGGTTACTAAAATAAGGACTTTGTGTTCTCGGCTATTGGGGCTACAACAATAAATTTTTGGGTTTGGTGAACGCCGAGGTGTGAAAACCCGATGACGTTTAATCATGGTTTAGGGAAAACTTTACTCTCGTTACTGCCCTGGGTGAAAAATTAAAACGATTTTGCCGTTTTGTAGCTCGAGACGTGTGAACTATGTGATTTATAACATCCGACCTACGAGATCCCGAGGTAGAACAAAAGAGGAAACATTTTTACGAAAGGTAGGACTCGCCTCAAGACTACAATAATCATCGCTGCTCGCGTGATAAAGCTTAAGAGATTTTGAAACCGCAGAGGGAAAATATGAAAACCATCTTTCGATTTCGAGCATTAAGAATGAAATTTGTGACGGGATAGAAAAACAAAGGCGGCTCCAACATAGGCTCCAACTAGGGATCCCACTTTCTTGTAAGGCAGGAAGAACAGTAGACCACGTGCCAATATTGGGTAAATGGAGTCAATAGCTTCAATCAGGCGAAAAGGTTCCTGAGAACAGGGTATCGAAGGGGGAAAGAGACTTCATTTTTTACCTTGAAAATCTTTTTTCAAACTCAGATACTCTTTTTAAACTTAGTTGTAGTTCCTTTCATGACTTTCCCTTTCCCACTACTAATTTCAGGTCTACTTTAAAACAATCAAAACAGTTCTAGGAGACCCAACAGATCTTGCGGCTATCAGCTTGCATCAAAAGAAGAAGATTATATGTTTTTAATTGGGAAGTCTTGTCTGAACTTGGGATGTAGATGAGGTTTTTAAAAATAATTGGTTACCGGAGTAGAGTGATATTCATGTATAACAGCCTTACAGATATCTCAGATATTGCTTCACTGCTAGCGAGCCTGTTCAGTACCCCGGTGAAGTTATCTGGCCCCTTTTACTGAATTTCCTTTCACCACTTCAGAATATATTCATGCATTTAAATGCTGATACAAGGGAAATCATTTCTGAATTTCCTTTCATCATTTCTTGGACTAGGTGGGGGCAATCATTTCTGAATTTCCTTTCACCACCTCTCTTATAATTTGTTTTTTAGAGCACGAAGATGGAGGAAATTAGTTTGTATCAGGGATGATATCTGTGTAATATTTTGCATTATAGGTCTGTCAACTTACTTTGATTACTCGGTACCAACCTTCCCTTGACCTTCACAACACCTTCGTTCTTAGGGAAAAAAGGGAAAATAGCTTTCTTAGGGCATTCTATTTGAGCAAGCTTCAATCCTCCGATGCCGTTGAAAAACCTAGGAAAGTTAGGATCACTTTAAACGTTCCTTCACTTAGCAGGGGATCGAGTAGTTGTGAAGATCCGCTTTCTTTCCACAATCTGCTTTGAAGCTCACGAGGTTGAAACAAAAAACTCTTATCCCTTCCTATATGAAATAGAAAGATGGTGACTTTTTTAAAAGGTAAACCTGAAGATAGAAAGGATGCCAGGTAGTGACTTACTGACTGAAAATACAGAGATCAAAAATTCAAAACTGACTCTTGTAGATATTTTCGGGGATACTTTACTTTGACTGACTGCTCTTAAATTGGGTGAATCATTTAATTTGTCTTAATTTTTCATAGACTATTAAACCAAGAAGCAAATCTGTTATTTATCAGTTCAACCGATGTTGCTGTTTGAGGGAGGTTACCTCGGTTTTCTTTAATAGTCCTTTAGAACATGTCTTTTGGGAAATCTTATCTTTACCTACTTTCTTTGCGCAATATGAAATTTCTTAAGTATCACCTGTTTAAGCCGATTTATTTCTAACGCCGACTTTTAGTTGACTTCTCCTGCTTGTTTTGTATGCAGCTGGAATCCTGTAAGAGGCAAATACAAAGATTATCGAGGCTATCCGAAATGTGTCGAAAGTTCATGAACGAAAAAAGAAAATCAAGAGCAATGTTTAAATGAAAAATATATATATGTACACAAAATATATATAATTTTTTTTTTTTTGAATCTAGCGACTGTTACGTCATATAATGCTTCAGATACTGCCCGTTGACAGGGGCGTTGAGGACTTCAACGTCTATATTTTCCAGTAGGAAAGAATTTTTTCATTCCAAAGCCGAGACCCTGAATCGCCCATACCAAAGGTGGTCAAATTTACCATGTTTTGCTGCTTCTTCCTTTCTTGCATCCCACCTTAAAACTAAATCACCTGGGAGGAAATATCTGTCCTTTTCTTTGCGGTCGAATAATGCCTTCATGTCATCTTGGTACTTATGCATCTTTTCATCTACTTCAACTCTATGTTGTTGAACCTCAATAAGTTGATTTATCCTTCTGGTGGCATGATTGGGTTCTTCATTTTGATCTTTCCATAACTTCATC
>SNQJ01S0148772.1:16264-39444 GCA_010110895.2 Picea sitchensis
CTCCACCCAAGGGGGGGAACAACATTTCGTAGTGTGGAGGAAAAAATAGAAGAGGCTATAGGAAAAGGAAAAGAAATAGAAGACTCGTTATCCCAACATCTAGTACCCCAGAAAAGAGGCAGGTCAAGGTTGATCAGGAAGCCTGAGGAGACCCAAAATCCAAATGAACCGCACACCCAATCTGTTGCTAAGAAATTACTCATGTGCATTGTTCAGCTAGAACCTGTCGAAGGTTCAAGATGGGGAATCAATTAAATATGGAGAAGGTCGTGCACTAAGAGCATGGAGGTTCAAGAGTTGTCACAACAGCTGAAACAGGAACAACTCACTATCATTGAATTATACCAGGAGAAGAGAAAATTGAGAAGACATTTAGCATAGAGGACTGTCAAAACAACAACATTGCAAAGCCTAGAAGGTAATGAAAATTGGCTCAAGAAACAACTCAGAGAAGCATAAGAAATGATCATTTGACTACGTGAGGAAAAGAGGATGTCAGAGTAAAGGATCATGGAGCACTTCAAGGAATGTGAACTGTCTATGAAAAAAATACGCACATCTTTTTCCAGTGCTCAAGAAAAGAAAAAAGGGAATGTGGTCTTGCGGAGGCAGGTGAAGAATATGAAAAGACAAAAATGGTCTCTTAGGAAAACAATTAGAGTATCAATATTGTAGGTGAGGCCAGAGACATGATCGACTTGACCTCATTTTTGTATTTTTGAACATGGCACGTAATCTTTCTCCCCGTGTGTCCCATCTTCTGATGAGAAACAATAAGTCTTATGGGCACCCGTGCAATGGATATTCGTCATGCGGATGCCATAAACCCACCTATCGAGAAGTACAAGTGCAGGAGAAATGCATAACAGTTTTGAAGGAGATGTGTGAACACCAAATTTCGTCGCCACCTAGAAAGCACGAGAAACGACCCACAATCATCCACCATAACAAATCACCACATGCATACTAAAACTAGTGATTGTACGACAGCAACCAAAGCCCATTACACTGGATGAAAGTATTCTAAAAGTGTGCTCAATCATTTGGGTAACTACGCAGCGGAGAAACGTTGACGCATCACCTCCTAATTATTAAATCTAACTTATGACCAAGCAATCATCATAAATACATTAGTTATAACATGATCGGGTGCAGTTGGGTTTCCACTCTTAGTAAGTTCTATTCAGAAGGTCATTTGGCAAGGAATAACTAGAACCAAAATTCTAGGAGTAGTAGTTTGGAACATGGTTGACCAAGGGGCGTAGTTTTTCTATATATTACATCTTTTCAATGTAATTTGGGTTGGTTGGAAAAGTAGTGTAGACAGTATACTATTGAATGTATTCTTCGAACCCGATTGAAATATAATGCAGAAGTCTAGAGGCTTTGATGAAAAGATTATAATGGTTGTGGTTTGATGTATTGTGATCGCTTCTTTGTATGTACTTTTCTGTTTTCTATATATTCATGCCTTTCCTTTGATTAAATTGGAACGTTTAGTAAGTCTAGAATTCATCGCACGGTGCTTTAGACTTCGCCATTTAAACTCTATGGTTTCTTCTAAGTAAATTTAGAATTCATCTTCAATGGTGCTCTGAGTTTCTTTATGTACTCTTTCTTTCACCACACACAATGACATTTGAACTGAAATACCATTACCTTCTTTGCCTTTATCCTCTCAAATCTTCATTTACCAAGTCACTTATTTCTCTCATTTTCAGGAATTTGACTGCATGGCCCAATATTTTGTATTTCCTTGCCAGCGAAACCATAAACATTTCACAAAATCAATGAACCTAACCAACAATTCAAAGTCATCATATGTTAGAGACTAAGTCTCAAAGAGAGCCCTCTCTAGGTCAAAAAGGCTAGTTTCCATCCTTAAAGTTGGTCTATAGGTTACCTCTGTCATTTGTTTTCTCAGCCAAATAAATTTACAGAGTGCTAACATAAGAAAATAAGAAGTACGGATGAAATTGTTGTGTTCATGAATTGGGTTTGAGGAGAGAGATATGACGGTAAGTTGCTACTGTCAAAGTGAAATATTTCTAGAAAATAACTATGTTTATCATTCGAAGACTAAGCACATTGATGTATAATACCGTTTCGTAAGAGATATGGTGGAAAGTAACAAGGTGTTGTTGGAGAAAGTAGACACATTGGAAAACATAACAGAATCATTGATCAATTCTATGAGTGTTGAGAAGTTCTCTTGGTGCAAAGAGGAAATGGGATTATTATTCTAGGTTTTTGAATGAAAGTTCAAGAATCTCCTATTTCAGCAAGGAATAAAACAAGTGGGAGAATGTTGGGTTTTTCTATTCTTTTTATAGTGAAAGTCTAGTCAAGGTCAATCGACTAAAGGTCAAAGTAGATTTAGATTGACAACAAGTCAAAGGTCGAGGTGAGTTGAATGAGTAAAGTCGAATTCAAAGGTCGAGGAAGTTTGACATGTTAAAGGAATCAAAAGCAAGGCGAAGAGATCAACCAACATGAGGTTGATAGGAGGACGTGTGGTGACTGACTAAACACCAAATGAAGGTCGACTAGTAAATGAATTGGAGTCGACTATAACAAAATATTGATATTTGTGGTATTTTTAGCCAATGATCTGCATGGATCTGTAACCATTTTTTGGGTGCCAAGTCTTTAGGAATTTTCCTTTTGTAAATMCTATAAAGAGGTGTGTTGTAATGTCATAAAGGATAATGAGTTAATGAGTAAATATTAGGTTGTTGGTCATGTAKATGTATGCTAAATTGGATACACAGTTGTTCTTGTGCAGGAAAGGGGGTATCATGTCGATTGTGTCTTAGGTGTGGACCAAGCTTAGACATGTAACTTTTTATTCAGATTGAATAATAAAAAAAGAGAGAAGAACACTCAAGGAATGTTTGTTTTATCGGTTTGGGTTTCTAGGGTAAAATATCTGTGTACAGTTTGATATCTTTGTCATTTACATTCTTGATTAAATTTTTCTTCTCTTATGCTAGGTTTAGTGTGGAAGTGTCTCTCATTTCCTGAAAGGATGAGTATGAAAGAATATTTTTAGATCTGTTGGAGTATGTTGACTTCATCAAGGATGAAAATGTAAAAAATTAAAGGTTCCTAAGTGGGATACCATCCATATTCAATGATAATATCAATATGATTACCCTAAGACATTAAATGAAGCAATAAGGAGAGTCAGGTGCCTCTATGATCAACATAGAGGAAGACCAAATTTTCAAAAAGATTGGGAATACAATAAGAAGGGTAAGATGGAATATAGGAAGAAAGGCTTCAATTCACCATTCCTCAAGAATAATTCTCAAGGGAATCCAAATCAAAATGATCCCAAAATGTCAGAAACATTAGGTAAAATGCCAAGGAAGTAGCCTATTAAATGTTGGGTTGTGAGGGAGATCACATGTACAGAGATTTCCCTGATAGAGGAGAAGAAGTGAATGTTGTTCACAATATACAATAGGATAATTCAATTGAGGACATGGGGAAAATCATTTCAAATGTCTATGCAACCCTAGAAAACAAGGAAGTTGAATTTAAGTTTCACATGATTGAAGTGGAAGGTAAGATCAATTATCATCCTACTACCTTTTTGTTTGATTTAGGATCTAGTCATAGTTATATATATCCTAAGTTGGTGGAAATATTTCACTTGTCAAGAAGAAAACTTGGAAAATCTTGGTTGTTTAAGTTAGTTACATGAGATAAAATATGAATTAATGAGATGGTTAAGAAATATCCAATGGACATGAATTGATTGAACATAGGCGCATATTTGAATTTCATACCTTTGGGTTCACGTGATTTCCTAATTGGTATGGATTGGTTGGACAACCATCATGTTGCCCTAGACTATTATAATGAGTAATTTACTTTTGTGGACAAACAAGGGAAATTGAGAACAATTCAAGGTATGGCAAGGGAAGTGTCTATCAAATAAATTTCATCCTTGTAGCTGAAGAGAAGCTTCAAGAAAGGATGTCAAATATTTGCAGAAGGTATGGAAGAGGCACCTAAAGATAAAGTGCCAAGCATTGAAGACTATGTGGTCCTAATGTAATTTGATGATTTATTTCGAGAGATATTGAGTTTTCCACCAAAAGGAGATATTGATTTATCTATTAATTTGATGTCTGTAGTAGCCCTAGTATCCAAGTCTCCTTATATGATGACCACGCCATAGTTTTAGGAATTGCAAATGAAACATGAAGAGATTTTGAAGAAGGGGTATATATTCCCAAGTGTGTCTCCTTGGGGTGCCCCAATGTCTTTTGTGAGGAAGAAGGATGGAACCTTGAGGTTATGCATTGACTTTAGGAAGCTGAATAAGGTAACTATGAAGAACAAGTATCCTTTTCCAAGGATAGATGTTATTTTTGATTAGCTGAAAGATGAAAATATATTCTCTAAGATTTACCTCAAATCAAGCTATCATCAAGTGAGAATTAAAGAATAAGATATCAGCAAGATGTCCTTTGGAATAATTTATGGGTATTATGAGTTTACAATGGCGCCATTTGGGTTATCAGATGCACCAATTTTCTTCTTGTTTTTAATGAATGGTATTTTTCAAAAATTAATCAGATAAGTTTGTCATTGTCTTCTTAGATGACATACTTATCTACTCCAAGTCTGAAGACGAGAATTAGCAACACTTGACAATGGTGTTATGAGTATTGAGGGATAATCAATTGTATGCAAATTTAAGCAAGTGCTCATTCTATTGGAGATAGATTCGTTATCTGGGTCATGTCATTTTAGAGGAAGGGATAGAAGTGCACCTAGAGGAGATAAAATCCATTGAAGGATGGACAACACCAAAGAATGTATCATAGGTGAGGTCCTTCATGGGGCTTCCAGGATATTATAGAATATTTATTGAGGGATTTTAAAATATTTCACACCCAATCACTTCTTTGCAAAAGAGGGGTTTGAAATTGGAATGGACCTCATATTGTGAAATAATTTTTCATCACTTGAAGAACTTATTGACAAATGAATGAACATTAATTATTGTTGATCCAAATGAAGAATTCATTGTGTGCACATATGCATGCAAGGAAGGGCTTGGTGGAGCCCTTAGTAAAAATGTCCATGTGATATTCTATGTGTTAATAAATTTAAAATATCATGAGACATTATTCCACTCATGATTTGGAATTGGAATCCATAGTGAATGCCTTGAATATGTGGAGGAACTATCTCATGCAAAGAATATTTGAGTTGAGGATATACCATAATGGTATGAAATATGTTTTTGGACAAACCAATTTGAATTCCAATTACACTAGATGGTTGGAGCTGCTCAGTGAGTATGAATTTGATATTAACCATATCAAAGGAAAGGAGAACAATGTGGTTGATGCACTCAAAAGGAGGGTGCATGAGATACATGTGACAACCATTAGCATGTAAAAATCTAATTTGAAAGATAAAATTATGGAAGGTGTAAAATCAGATTATCATTATATGGAAGCAAAGGAAAAGTTACAGGAAGGTAATATGTAGTACAAAATTGAAGACTATGAGCTAAGAGAGGATGAATTCCTCATGTATAGAGGAAAATTTTATGTGCCTAAATCTCCAAAGCTGATAATATAGTGTTGAGAGAGATGCATAATGTGCCTTATGTTGGGCACCCATGTTACCATAAAATAATTGTAGCTATAAAGAGCCAATAGTTTTTTTCAGGTATGAAGAAAAAGGTGGACGAGTATATTTCCATATGCCTTGAATATTATAAGGTCAAGGATGAGCACAAAATTCCAACTACTTTTCTTAAGAAATTTCCCATTCCTGATTGGAAATAGGAAGTGGTGACAATTGTTGTCATCACTAAGCTCCCCAGAACACTGAAACAACATGATTCCATTATGGTGGTGGTGAATAATATTACTAAATATTCTCATTTTATTCCAATGAATCTAACTCGTAAGGAAAGTAACATTGAAGATATTTATATGAATAAAATTGCGAGCTGTTTTGGGATTTTGATCACAAGGGTGAGCAAAAAGAGACCACTTTGATTTCCTTGGTAAACAAAAAAATAAACATAGAACAATGGTTAGTAGTTTAGTGAGCCCAGAAACTATGAAACAAGAAATAAAGAGAAACAAGTAATGATAAACAAAGACGGCTAAACTAAAAAAACATTTAACAAAGGATACATGAAATTTGACACAAAGAGTGGTTACCCAATAGAGAATGGTCTTTAAAATTGAGATCACCAAGAGGATAAATGTGGGATTTATGAATCCCCTATGCCTCCTAGGGATGGATATTTAATCCCTCAAAGTAGATCTATTACCGTCCTATTTTGAATTACAATGGTGAAGAACTCTATGGAAAATCTTTCCCTGTGTTATACTTTCCCGAGCTATTCTTGAGAGAACAAATGGATTATCTAAGAGTATTTGGACAATATAAAAATTCTATGAACTTCTTCCTTTTTAGCATATAATGGACCTATATTTATAGAACCATAACAAGGTATTTTATAACTTGTTCCAAGTGTGAATGGGAGACCTTTAGAGGTACATACCATCTTTTCAGTCATCCCAAGGTGAGATTTTGGGTTGATCTTACTGAAATTTTGGTATGATAATTTTGTTGTGTATGTGTTATATTATTTTCACAAGTAGTAGTGTCTGAGAGTATGCTCCGGGCGCCTAGGCGGGTTAGAGGGGGGGCCTCTAGACTCGGGAAACATGACACCTACCTCAGGAAATGTGTCATGTATTTAGGTGGTTTTTTCAGCACATGGTTTTTGCCGATGGTTTTCTATTTCTGGTTAAGTAATTAGGGTTTTGGACTAATCCAGGTCATTGGGTTAGGGTTTTGGATGTCGTTGGATCCTATATGTATATTTTATTGTAAACAATGTAACACAATGAATGAATATAATATATGTTGGTTTTCCCGGTTTGGGTTTCCAGGGGAAAAATCTTTGTGTAATGTTTGTATTTGCCATTATATATTTTCTGTTATTTTCTGAATATTTGTTTGCAGTAGACATTGTACAAGGTTATAATTTACAAATTTAACCATAGAGAATGTCACATCATTTCCACCAAACCATATTCATTCACATATGCCACCCCCGAGAGCACTATCCTTTACTTAGAATAATTTCAGCAAGCCTACTCCGGAACTAACAGATAAAACCTAGTTTCTAACTATAGAAAAAACTCAAGAAAAGTAGAGTGCTCCTTATCCAATGGTAGCACACAAGAGAGAGGGTCTCCAAATCCACTGAGTGCGTTCCATACACAACTACAACAGCTATAGTTGCACTACTCTCTCAATCTTGCACCATTCATAGCAAGAATATCACCAAGAGTTTCACCAAGATAATGACCAAGAGAAGCACTTAATAGTGCTAGAGAGAGACCAAGACCAAGATTAGACCATATGCCCTTATTCCTCCTTCCAGCTGTTGTTGTATCTACAACTTCAACTCTCCACAAGACTTTTTCTCTAACTAGGTATCCAAATGAGCTAAAATGTCCTATATTTATATTAATCTGTACAATGACTTTTCTAGCTTTGATGACCTGACTTTCTAGTAATTATATTTTCTTCTTATATTTTTCCTATGGAGCCTACTTATATTTTTGGAGTATAATATTCTAATATTATTTATCGTTCTATGCTGACTTATCCTCTAGGTTTTCCACACATCTATTTAATGGTTCACTTTCTTCTGGAATATTCTATTCTAATTCATAGGTTACACGTGAAGGTTAATACCTCCTACATCTACCAAAACATCAACACTCCCTCTTATCTAGGGAGTTATTAGCTAAGATGTTATTCATGTAGTGGTCTTAAACACATCCATCCATATCACATGGCATGGGAAATACTCACATGGTCTTGGAGACCAGTCTACATGTAGCATCACCATAACCACTCAAGTTATCATATGCTCAAACAAATCAAGTATCACCATCATATCCGCACATTATCCATCTAGATGGAAAAAACATCCAATAGTACTGGTTGGCCCTCGATCTAGTAACCTTTGATGCTATTGATCGACACTCTAAATGGGAATCATTTTCGACACTATGGGTCAGAATATAGTTGATACAGAACTAGTAACTCATCAGCTCACATAGAATCCAACTACAAAATTTAACACTCTCTCTTAACAAGGAAGGTATTCCTCTTGGAATGATCATCATCATTTCTTCTTCACTTCTGCACACCTTGGCCATTTTCTTGTTGAATTTCATGAATCCATACATAATAAGAAGTTGTGCATTTTTACTGGAGTAGTGTACTAGACTTTGTTGGAGTAGCATACAAACCTACGCTGGGATAACATACCAACCTACATTGGAGTATCATACCAACCTGCACTGGGGTAACATACCATCCTACATTGGAGTAGCATACCAACTTGTGTCAGGGTAACATATCATCCTGCATTGGAGTATCATACCAACCTGCATTGGGGTAACATACTAGCTTGTGTTGGAGTATCATACCAACCTATGTTGGGGTAACATACAAGCATGCATTAGAGTAGCATAAAAAAATGCTCTAGGGTAACATACCAGCCTGCATTGGAGTATAATACCAACCTATGTTGGGGTAGCTCCCACTACTATGAATCAAATCACTTTCTTCTACTAGGGAATATATCAATTCTCACTACTTGAGAAAAACATTTGAACCCCTCCAAGCTTGTTTTTGACAAAGGATTGGTCAACATATCTGCTACCTATTTTTCAGTAGAAATATACTAGAGAAAGTGTATTGTCATAGTATTCTCCCTCTTGTTGGGAGAATCCTCTGGACACAAATAAGGATTTGTACATCTCTAGGCTATTTATTTGCAACATGCTTGATCTTGTAGATCACCTTGGAAGTCACCACTAACTTCCCTTCTAGTATTGGAACCAAGGAAAAGTTATATATCCCAGTCCTTCTAACTGGCTTCCTCCTCTGTCATTGTAGAAAAGTCTACTGAAAAAAGGGAATATTCCCATAATATCTCATATCTCCTCGAATACTATGAAGCTTCCATATATCCTTCTCAAACCATGGCATCTATCTGTCAGTTCTGTAAGACGTCTCTCTCTTTCATCTGAATCTGAAATTCTCTAAGTCTCCATTATCCCTCTGAAGCTTGATGCCCTCTAAGTATGTATAATATTCGGATCCATCTAATCCTCATGATGTGGCTCATCAATGTTGCATCCTACAAAGTTTCATGGGACCATGCTGGTCTTTTCTTGGTTACTGCAATGATTCTGGCTAGGCCCCTTCTGGATCTACTAACTCTTCCTAATGATGTGAAGAGTGATCAATTCCACTGGAGGGATTTGTTTAGTCATATTTGGAGCCTTATTCTCCTTACAATCAATCTCCATATAAGATACTATCTATCTTGCAAAAGTACTCTTCTTCGTCTTCTTCTTCTTTGGTACATGGATGTATATGGTTGTGTATACAACTTCTTATCTGGATAGTCTTTTCCATGTCTCAAACTAGAGACCATATAATATGTTGTCTCCTGCAACCATCACTGTAGATTCCCTTAGATTTATCACATGTGACCTTCTCGAGACAAGGACAACAAAGGAAAAAACAATAGACAAGAATAATACTCTTATAATAATAAAAACAAGAATGAGAATAATAATCACAATACCTCCTTCTTAGAGCTATTGCTTGTGACCTGCCTGGAAGAAAAATAAGAAGTATCTCCTAGAGGAGATGTTAGTTAACCTTGCGGCCAATTACAATAATCATTTATATCAATAGTAATCACATTCTTCCAAGTATTAATTGTATGTAGCAGTAATATAACCTTTCAAGGATTGTTGCCACAACTAGTAATATAAAAATTATTAAACTTGATATGTGCAAATTGGAAACTTATTAATTTAATCAATCAAACCTAGAAGATGGAGTCTTATACTGAAGAACGAGTGTTTTTTATTTTCTTCCGGGTCTCCTTCACTCAATATGATAATCATTATCTTCAACTTGTCCCGTGTACTTAAGAAAATATTCTTTCTTGATATAAATCGAAGTTAGAGGATATAATGCAAATAAACTCTAAAATCTCAACCTTAATCAATCTAATACTTTGACTAGAATCAACTTATAACTTTAACTTTAAAAAGAGGTTACTATAACTTTGTTAAGTACCAAAGAACTGAATACAAAAAACACCATAATAGATATAGAATAAGAATATKCAAAATCTCTTTTATTACTATCAAAACCCTTGAGGTAGGGCAACACCGTACAATGGATCTTATTATGGAAGGGATCCTCTCATGTTCACTTGCCTCTTCGAGTGGGCTTCYWCCTATTGAGCTACAAATCACAATACAATAATTCTCCTCATGTCTGATTACATTGCTTGAAATCATTTATATAGTGTTGCCATCACCTAAGAACATTATAGAGGAGGAATCTTCTAGAAGTAGAACCTTCTAAGAAGTCCTCTTGCATTTATTATATCTAACTACCCATTTATTATATCTAACTACCATAGTGGGACTTATTTAATAATATAGTCGACATAGTACACCTTACATTGAATGGCCTCCACTATTATCACTATGGGCCCTATGGGCCCCCACTACTACCTCTCTAGCTACCTAACATTCCATCCCCCTTATGAAAGCGTTATCCTCAACACTTGATGTACAACCATATACTAGGGTCCCATGGATAGTTTTGGACCATAATGTTGAAGAAGATTGGAGAACCAATGTTAAGCCCTAAATAGTGGCTCATTGCCCCTTAATTGGGGCATATTAAATTAGTAATGTTATTTTATTTATGTCGGCTTTAGTCCATTAGTTGTAATTATACCTTCTAGTCTCCTATATATACCAAGGAGACATTTTTGTTTGGAATCATCTTTTATTTGGACATTTATGTGGGAATAAGGAGGTTTCCCCCTCGAAGAGGATTATTTATTGAATTTATCTCTTTTTCAAGGCGTTCAGTACTTATTCTGAGGTTTTTCTATTCTATATTGATATTTGGTTCCTAACATATGGTATGAGAGTTGAAGGTCTTGCGGTTTCGCTGCTACATATGATACACCTTGGAATTCTCGCTATAAATTTTCTTCTACAATGATCCAGAAGGAACGGATTGGAGCATATTTATAAGACATATCAAGGTACATTGGGTTAAAATTTCATCTCCTAAGGAATATACTTTCAGCGATAAAGCCTTTGTAAGATAGGGTTATGGAATCATCCTGAATTGAGTCATTGCGAGAATTTAGCTATAATTTTTTTTCTGTAACATTTCAGAACCTGAACTTCAAAGGATGTTCGCATAAATTAGTAAGGTATCAGTGGTAACAATTTAAGCTTCCAGGTCATCTTAAATTTGTATATACACCCTGTGGAAGATAGGGTATTTGACTAGTCCTATTGACTAGTCTCAAGCAGGTGTTCCGGGTAAAACAATCATAACTTCTTCCTAGAGTATCCAAATTGAGTGAGACTAGTTGCATTGGATAGTGGACAACCCATAGTAGTTTTGGTACAAGTGTCAGAATTTTATATCAATTATTTTGTGTCGGACACTCTATACAAGTGAGATATCATGAAAAGGACAAAAATCAGCAAGTTGTGGGGAAGTTACCATAAATTCCACTTGGAACATCCAATTTTGATCAGACCTATGGCATTGCATTGAAGAAATATCAGAGAGCTACAAAAAAAAAAAACTAAGGAATTACAGAGAAGAAATATCAAAAAACTACAAAAAAAAAAAATTATAATTCTAAAGGGTCAAGTTTGATATACAATAAAACAAGATTGTCTCAGCGAACCAACTGAACCAAGGTTTAGCAAGTGATACTTGGCCACAACATGCCACCAAAAAGGAACTTCTATATAGAATACCCATAAACCTTCTTGGACTCCCTTGATGAAGGAAGAAATGTAAGGACATAAATTCATTTGCCACAAAAAGAAGACAATAACAAAATATGGACTACAAGATATGATGGATTCAAAGGAAGCTAAATTGGAGGCAATACTAGATACTAAGATGGATGGTTAAAAGGGGGAGACTGGGTGTAGTTGGATTGCACTTTCCTATTAGAGACAAGACCCTGAAGCAAAATGCATCCCATGAAATCTCATGATGAGGACACAAGGAAGGTGAATTAAGAATGGAGAAACTCCAACTTTGGTTTGAAGACCAACCACGCTCCTAAGATCGAGATGAATTTGATGTGGTAAGCAATCTAATCACATGGATACTCTTTAGATGGAGCAATTCTTTGATCTTAATAATGTGCCACATACACACAAAAGGTATGAACCGCTTCTTTATATTTAGAACCCAATCAATTTGTATGGTATCGGGATGGATTTGTTCTCGATAATCACTCATCACTTGGACAATTTTCTACAAGAAATGATATCACACTATGATGATACAAGGAGAAATACCTTTTCTATCCAATTGATAAATCTCTGCTGAAAAAGGGTTCAAGCATAAAGAACATTAAGAACTTCCAAAGATTGAAATATAAAGGTAATAGATATTCCGTGATGAGCACTTGATTTATGTATTCATAGGAACTTTAAAGGATAACAACATTCAACATGAGGTTCACCTTGGTAAACCCAAATAATTGGAGAATGCATTTAGGGTGGCAAGAAATGTTGAAAGTAAAGTACTGGCTATGGCTACTTCAGAAGGACCAATCCTAACATCTATAGAGAGAATAATGCCCTTCTTCTAAAACAACTCAACCTACAAGGTTGACTTAACAATTGGAGGAAAGAAAAAAGAAAAGGTTTATGCTTTTAAATTTTGATAGCAAGTACACAAGAAGTGGGACATAAGTGTGGTGAGAAGAAATACCTACACAGATTGTGAAGAGGAACAAGAAAAGAACAAGAACCATCTCAAGATGAAAATGTAGAAGAAATTTTATCCGAAGAGTTGACTCCCACGAAATCAAAAGGTAATGCATCGGGTTGGAATTACATATTCCCTCAAACCCTCAAGATCGGGTTGATATATAAAAGCAAGTGCTGGGTTGGTCCCAATTGATTCTAGCAAGACTTATAATTTCATATTCACTATAAATTAGCCAAATATCTCAATTGCTTTGTATAATTCAAATTTATTTCAAGTAATGATTATAGATGGATGAACTATCAATTTCTCAAAGAAAACAAAACATGATCTAATCTTACTATGGGTAATATGTAATGAATAGTCCAATGATTTCATACCCATCTGGTGTTGATGTTGGTAAATTAGGAACTAATGGTTATAATAATTAGGAACAATGGTTTCTAATTTTCAAGAAATTTTCATGAAATTTCATTGGAAGGAAAATAAACTGAGTTAAGAGGTATCATAGGGAAACTGAGGGATAAGCTCTAATGGTACGAAAAAATTATTGGAAAAAGGGGCATCAAGGTGTTATTACACAACTATGTCGATTAGATGTTCAAACATCTAAGCCATCTATATTCCCTCTAGGATTCCAAGGATCATTGATAAGAATTACAAAGTGTTTGAATATATTCCCAAAGATCTTCCACCCAATTCCTCAAATCATGATCATGATATTCAATCTAATCTGGATTGTTCTCCTAACTTTAGCCATACAGATACTCTTATGCCCAGATGAGGGAAATTGAGTGCATGGTTAAAGAAATGTTGAGGATGTGCATTATTAGATTCCAGAAGCAAAGTTCTTACTTCACGAAGTGGTAATGGTATTCAATAAAGATGGCTCATGGTTTATGTTTTCCATTATAGAGATCTCAACAAGATCAATATTAAAGATAAGCTCTATCTCCGCCATTAATGTGAATTCTTAGATGAACTACATGGATCAATCTATTTCACAAGGTTGGATATTCGTTCAGGGTATCATCATATTAGAATGAAGGAAGAAGATATACCAAAAACAACATTCTGAACTCATGAAGGCCATTATGAATTCTTGGTCATGCCTTTTGGCCTTACAAATGCACCTTCCACATTCCAAGGGTTGATGAATTCCATTTTCAAGCTCTTCCTTCAAAAGTTTGTGTTAGTATTTTTTGATGATATACTAATCTATAGAAAGTCATGGGAGGATCATGTGTGACATGTTGAAAAGGTGTTACAACTACTAAAGGAGAAACAACTTTATGCCAAACAATCCAAATGTTCCTTTGGAGTGAAGGAGGTAGAGTATTTGGGTCATACTGTATCTCATGAAGGGGTTGAGGTAGACCCTAACAAGACTAAGTCCATGATGGATTGGCCAATACCCAAAACATTAAATAATCTTAGAGGTTTTTTGGGTTTGATAGGTTACTACCACAAGTTTGTTCGGCACTATGGAAGAATAGCAGCACCTTTAACGGTACTAACTAAGAAGGATGAATTTTCATGGACTACAAAGGAAACTAAATATTTTGAACATCTTAAAAAGGTGATGTGAAAATCTCCTATCTTGACCACTCCAGACTTCAAAAAAATCTTTATTTTGGAATGTGATACCTCTGGAAATGGAATTGGTGTTGTCCTAATGCAAGAAGGAAGGCCCCTGGCTTTTGGAAGTCGACCACTCAAGGGAAAGGACTTACACAAAACATTTTAGAGAAGGAAATGATGGCAATACTACATGCATTGAAGAAATTACATCCTTACCTAATAGGTAGGCACTTCAAGGTCAAAACATATCATGATAGTCTTAAATAATTCTTGGAACAAAGACTATCTTCAAAAGAACAACAAAAAAGGGTAACCAAGATATTGGGTTATGATTTTGAAATCGTCTATAAAAAAGGGAAGCTAAATGTTGTGGAAGATGTACTCTCAAGAAAGGATGAATATGTTGAGGCCTTTCTCTGTGCTATCTCGATCATCCAACCTGATTGGATAATAGAAGCAAGGGATGAATGGAAGAATGATGAAAACGTGTGGACTCTCATTCAAAGGTTGCAGCAGGATTCCAGTGCATCATATACATTTACATGGAAAAATGATTCACTATGGTACAAAGATCTCTTATATTTATGTAAGAAATCCCAACTCAAAAAAACTTTACTATTGGAATTGCACACCTCTCCAGTAGGAGGGCACTCAGGATTTTTGAAAACCTACCATAGGGTCAAGAAGGAATTTTTTTGGGATGGCCTTAAAAATGATGTTCAAAGGTTTGTCGAAGAATTTTTGGTTTGCCAACAAAATAAGGTGGAAACAATTAAGACCTCAGGTCTTTTACAAACATTATCCATCCCAAGTCAACACTGGGAGGAGGTTTCCATGGATTTCATCATAGGGTTACCGAAGTCTGAAGGAAAGAGTGTCATCATGGTGATTGTTGATATACTGACCAAGTAAGCACACTTTTGTGCACTCTCTCATCCCTTCAAATCCAGTACAATTTCCACCGCATTCATGGAGACAGTTCAAAAGCTACATGGAAGCCCAAAGATTATTGTAAGTGATAGAGATTCCATCTTCACTGGACATTTTTGGATAGAATTATTTTCTTTTTTGGGTACTCAATTGGCTCATAGATCAAACTATCATCCTCAATCTGATGGACAAACCGACATAGTGAAAATAATTCTGGAAGGATACCTTCGTTTCTTTGTCTCTGATAAACAAACAAAATGATTCAAATGGTTTCCCTTGGCAGAATGGTGGTATAACACTTCCTTTCATAATGCAATAAAAATGACAACATTTATGGCACTCTATGGATACCACCCTCCTTCCATCACTTCTTCTCTAAAATAAAAATCTAAGGTTCAAGCAGTGGAATAACACATCGAGCATCAACAACAAGTTCTCCAAATATTAAAGGACAACCTGACCATGGCACATAATCACATGAAACAACAAGCAGATCAACATTGTAGTGAAAGAAGTTTTGAAGTAGGGGATTGGTTGTTTTTAAGAATACAAACATACAAACAGATGTCCCTCAAGCAAGCCAAGAAGGATAATAAATTATCACCAAAGTACTATGGCCCTTATAAGGTGTTGCAAAAGATTGGTACTATGGAATAGAAATTGGAGTTTCCTGCATCTTCACGAGTACACCCAGTTTTCCATGTTTCATGCTTAAATAAGGTTATAGGTGACAAGATCCCAGTTCAAACTATATTTCTAGAACTTGAAGAGGAAGGAAAAATCATATTGGAGCCTCAAGCCATCATGACACAAGAATTCACCAGCTGAGGAATAGATCCATTTTAGAGTATTTCACTAAATGGAGGAAACTATTGGATGAAGATTCCACTTAGGAAGATGAGTATTTTATACAAAAGCATCCAGAGTTACTCAAGCATTGCGGACAACACTTGTCTCAAGAGGAGGGGCATGTTAATCCCTAAATAGTGGCTCATTACCCCTTAATTGAGGCATATTACATTAGTAATGTTATTTTATTTATGTCGGCTTTAGTCCATTAGTTGTAATTATACCTCCTAGTATCTTATATATACCAAGGAGACATCTTCATTTGGAATCATCTTGTATTTCGACATTTATTGGGCATAAGGAGGTTTCCCCCTCTCAGAGGATTATTATCTAAATTTCTCTCTTTTTCAAGGCATTGAGTACTTATTATGAGGTGTTTCTATGCTATATTGATATTTGGTTCCTAACAACCAAGGTCCCATGTATAAAGGAAAACCACCATGTTGAAGTAGTCTAACCTCCATTGTAAACTTGGGTCCCATGTCCAAGTTCTCATGTGAAATCCCCATGGAAGATTTTGGAACCCAATAACCAACTCAAAATGATGCTCCAAATACTGACACCTGTCATGTGGATCCAAATAAGAAGATCCATCCACATAGTGGAAAATGGTCATAATAGGATCTAGAAGGAATACTACCACTATAGAATATGCAGGATGGACACTGGTAATAATCATTGGCTCCCAATTTTTCACATTGATTCTCTTTACAGAAGGTGGATTAGAGACATCAAATAAAATATGAAAGTGGTTGTCATCCCAGAAATGAGATCTATCCATATACCAATCATCACAATCGGCGTCAAAATAATACCAAGCATATATTTCTTGATTATATTCATCCCTGATGTCCACCATAATAAATATCTCCTTCATGTTATCCAATGAATCTTGAAAACTATCATTGAGGCCGTCTGTGAGACCATCTACAAATTTATCCAATCTGTCATTCAATGTTGCATATAATTGATATTTGAATGCTTCAGTAATTTGTAGAATTTATTTGAGAGTTTGAGAGGATATAGCCATATAATCACCTTATGAAATATGCAGTCTCGCTGCCGTAACGAAAAGTACCAAAAAATAGAACAATAAATTACGATAGAAAATTGTGGCTTTTTCCAGAAAAACCCTAAAAAACTGTTGAATTTAAAATGCTCATAACTTCACTTCCTAGACTCCATTTCGGCTGATTGTTTTTTAGAAATTAGGTATTTTCCCGAGAGGAATTCAAATATCCAATTTTTTTTTCCAAATTCAGCTCGTAAATCTTCATATCTCAACCTGAAGTGTGCTACCCTCTTTTTCTTCCCTAGAAGATTTCTTAAAAAAGAAAAAAAAAATCTTCCCTTCTTTAGCCAAGGAAAGTGCTCTGATACCACTTGTTAAGTACCAAAGAATTGAATAAAAAAAAAACCACAATAGATATAGAAGAACAATATGAAAAATCTCTTTTATTACTATCAAAACCATACAATGTATCCTATTATGGAAGGTATCATCTCATGTTCACTTTCCTCTTCGAGGGGTATTCCTCCTATTGAGCTATAACACACAATACAATAATTCTCTTCATGTCCCATTAAATTGCTTGAACCCCTTTATATAGTGCTACCATCACCTAAGAACATTCTAGAGGAAGAATATTCTAGAAGTAGAACCCTCTAAGAAGTCCTCTTACATTTATTATATCTAACTACCCATTTATTATATCTAACTACCATAGTGGGCCTTATTTAATAATATAGTGGACCTATTCCACCTTACATTGAATGGACTCCACTATTATCACTATGGGTTCTCTGGCCCCCTCACTACTACCTCTCTAGATACCTAACAAACTTCAATAGATCAAAATACAACTAAATTATCATAAGATTACAATAATTCAATAACAGATAGAGGCACATGAAAATAATCAAACCTGGAGTGTGTTTTTCCTCTTAATGTGTTGGGTTTGAGATCCCTCTGGATCTATGATTGTAAGATACACCTTCTCCTACGATCACACTCAAAATAGTGATATAGTTTAAATATATATCTATATATATATATATAAGTACACACCTCTGGCAACATCGACAGGTAGTGGCACCATCCGACAGTGGTGGAAAGAAATGACGAACCTTAAAAATTCAAAGGTCCTCCAACTTGTAATATAAAGGTAGTTGGATATGTTCTAGGGTAAGTCACACTAGGAAAACAAAAAATTAGTCCCAACACTTCACAAAAAATTTCACTGCAACTGGTGTTGGCACTACAACTGGTGCTACAACTGACACTGGCAGTGGTGCTACAACTCACACTGCAACTGGAACTGCAAATAGTGTTGCAACTAACACTGCAACTGATGCTAAAAATCATGTTGCAACTAGCAAAAAGAAACCAAAATGAAGGAACTGGCATTGTAACTGCAACTGGCACTATAGACCTAGGGTTTTATGAGGAAACCCTAATTTCTCAACTTCATAAATTTGTAGATATAATCAGCGGAAGAGATGTTCCCTACTTAGGTGACCTTCTTAGCGAGTTTAGTAAGTTCTCAATCAACTTGACAATGGGGGTAACTAAGGATGTTCCTTCTAGTGGTTAGACTATTATGAAGGAAACCAACTATGATACCATATTGAAACCTTGGCATGCTCGTTTAACTATAGAAAATGACACATTATTGTCACCAAAACATAGGTATTAACATATGCCACCCTAGAGCACACTAACCTTTACTTAGAATAATTCTAGAAATCCTTCTCCAGAACCAATAGATAAACCCAATATACTAACTCCAACAACAACTCAAGACAAGTAGAGAGATGCTTCTCCAATGGTAGTGCACAAGAGAGAGAGTCTCCATATCCATAGAATAAGTTCCATACACAACTGCATCAGTTGTATATTCACTACTCTCTCAACCTTGCGCCATACATAGAAATAATATCACCAATAGTTTCACCAAGAGAATCACTTGATAGCGCTAGAGATAGACCAAGACCAAGAGATGACTATATGCCCTTATTCCTCCTTGCAACTGCAGCTCTCCATAAGATTTTCACTTTGAATGGGTATCCAAATGAGATAAAATGTCTGGTATTTATATTAATTTGTCTAGTGACTTTTCTGGATGGGTTGACCTAAATTTCTGGTAATTATATTTTTTGTTTATCTTTTTTCTATGCAGCTGACTTGTATTTCTGGAAGATAATATTCTAATATTATTTATTCTTCTAGGACAACTTGTCTTCTAGGGTTTCCACACATCTGTTTAATGGTTCAATTGCTTCTAAAATATTCTATTTTAAGTCATAGGTTACACGTGGAGGTTAATACCTCTCGTAGCTACCAAAACATCAACAGATCTTGGGGTCTTGTCTTGAATTACTTCACAATGGAAGTGGTTGAGGCCTGATTAAATTCATAAATGCATCATTTTTGCATCCACATGGGTTTCTTTAGGGAAAATTTCATAGGACACACACTATGCACATTTGGAGTTTTTTTTTCCCACGTAGATGCACACACACTGACTTTGTAGGAAGTGTTTATAGATTTGTGGGTCTTTTACATAGTTTTGGTCATCTTGCTAGAATTGGTTATGTAAATATTTGAAGTATGTTGTATCTGTGGTGATTGTTTCTTCATCCATTTTTTGTATTTGTATGGGCAATATTTTGGTGATAAAATATTCCTCCTAATTTGTAAATATAGGAGAATACATATAGTCGAAATACATAAAAAAATATTTTTATGAAATTTCCATAGAAGAGGATATTTGTAGTGACTATTGAGAGGAACTGTGGGAGAGATACATTGAAGGAAATTGGGATTATGAATGTGTTGACAACCCAATGATTTTCTTAACTTTTTATGTCAATTAAACGATCTATATAGCTGCCTAACTAGGGTCATGAATTTTTATCACTCTTTAAGAGAAGTTTTGAAACGATAGTTGCAAGTTGCTTCTTTCCCTTATTGTCTATTCATGCTTCGTTTTCATGACTGAAAGCATTAAAACTTGTGACTGTGATTACCATTTTGTTTTAAAATTTCATTGAAGGTAAATTGTTCATATAATTTTTTATGGAGTTTTGATTCCTTGCCATGAATATGTTACTCTCTTTGTTTTTTATCCTTTCAATTCTAAGCATGCCTAAGAATTTGATGGTTTTATGAACAAAAGAACCCCACCATTTGATTTTTTGTATGGTTTTGGTTTGATTCTTGGCTATGTTTCTTTTACAAAACTTTCAATTTTTCGATTTTTAATTTACCCAAACTTTGTAATCAAACTCATGATGTGCGAACTCATCTTCGTTTTAATGCTTTGGTCCTAGCTCGTACTGAATGCAAAGGTGGCATACGATTTGCAGACTTCCATTATCTCTAAGCATGGCCTTGGGTTTCACAAACCTCTTCACATGCATTTTAATTAAACATTTATCCCATCGTATGAGTCTTTACAACATTCATTGTTGGGCTCGAGGTTATGGCTCTGTTTTTTTTTCACAAACCCTACCTATATGATGTGTTTGTTTGATTACCCTCTCGTCCAGTATGGCTTTTGTTGTGAGAATTGAACCAAACGGTATCCAAACCCTGCTCTCATACGACGATGCTATACAAGATTTGGAAAGAAATGGCTGGCTCATTTTCATCAGGAAGTTTCAGGGTTTCAATTTACAGGTTAACCAAGAATTCACCTTATCCTTTGATGGATGT
Source organism: Picea sitchensis (assembly GCA_010110895.2). Taxonomy (NCBI): domain Eukaryota; kingdom Viridiplantae; phylum Streptophyta; class Pinopsida; order Pinales; family Pinaceae; genus Picea; species Picea sitchensis. The sequence goes on from SNQJ01S0148772.1 coordinate 37,209, forward strand.
AGAGCAAAAGTTGGTGATGTTCAACTGGAGGTTACCGAGGAGTTCTTGATTCAAGCCACAGGGTTACCAGCAATCTGTCAAAAATGGTTTAAAAACGTAAAAGTGGAAGAAGTTCCTTGGACCCTGTTGTTTACATCTCGAAAAATAACAAGCTGTGATAAAGGTATGCCCATTTCATTCCTAACATCTCTGTGGCATGATTTTCTCGCTGTGGTAAAGAAATGTTTTACCTATGAGGGGCATTTTGGGTTTGTTTTCTTGTACCATTTGCATCTGCTTATGAGTTTTATGGGTTTCCATTTGAATATGTCGTATTACTTACTCAGGAGTCTTTATAAAATGGGGAAAAGATATAAGAAACAGAGGTCAGACTCTAGCCTTTTTCATCACAGCCTAGCTAAAATCCTGCTCATACATCAATTAGAGTCTCATTATGACAGTTGGGATTCGTTTACAACATGAAATGGCTATGGTAACCCTGAATTGGGAGAAGTAGATAAACTCGTTGTTGAGGAGACCCTTGTCCACCCGACGACATCTCTTTCACCTCCCCAGACTTGTGTCTCTTCCCCTAACAACGAACCCTTGATCGATACCAAGGTCATTCAACAGGCTAGTCAACAGATTACACATCCAAATGACTGTGTTAAAAACATAAAGAAACCTACAGGAAAGAGATTTAAGAGTAATATTGATATCAATTTTAAAAACAAAAGAGTTGGCAGGCTAATATCTAGGAGACTTCTTAATAAGTCTAATTCTCATCCGATTTCAATCAGTACGATAGAAGTTCATGAAAGCTCAGACTCTAAAATTGAGAGGTTCCTCACTGCAGAAGACTTTCAGTCATTCGAGCCACAGCTTGATCGACCCTATAATTTCATTGAAAATTTACCTCCCTATTTGAAAAACAATCCAAAGTTTCCTGGTGTCAAGTTTTGCAATGAATCTACTATTTGTATGGAGAGCACTCCGGTCCAAAATCTTGTTTGTTCTGATGCAACCGCCACCCAGTCAAAGTATGAGGTCTGTCTATAATGGATTGAAAGATATTATGCTGATATCCCATTTCTAAAGTCACGGGTTAAGGCTTTAAAAGAGCAGATTGATGTCTTAACAAACGAAAACCACAGACTTGAATCTATCATCCAAGGGAAAGAAAAATGTATTAAGACCACAGGTCATGTGATATTTAAAAATGTCGAGGCTGCTACAGCCATTGTAAACTCCAAGGTTTCATGATACGATTTGATTGCATGGTTACATGTATGATTTCTTAAATTAGTAGCATGTTTGTTTTCATTCTAAAGTTAGATTATTTGGTTTGTTGGATAAGCTATATTTCATTGATAAATTAGTTTGTTTTATTTATTAAATAAAATGAGATTTCATTTACTAAAATGACTAGCTACAGAATCGTAATATTTTGTAGCCAGTTATATCAATTCCAATTGTGTAAATTAATGGCAGAAAATGTATCTGAAATCTTTCTATTTTCCTTTTCTTTCAAGATATTCAGGGATCCATGATTTCAAAATTGATTTGAGGCACTCTTGAGACCTGCCAGTCATATCTATGATGTATTTTGAATGAACAGAAATGAAATGTTGTTAGTTTTAGAAGATTTAGTAAAATCAGGGTGGTTGCATCCCCCTTTATTTTTGAAACAAATTTGATCTCAGGAACAGAAACAATTATCTTTCCCTAGGCCTTTATAAATGTATCATTTTGTAAACAGTTCCTCATCTTGGCCTGGGACTGGAGTATGGACAATTACATGCAGACTTGAATGAAACATAATGCATATTACACTTTATCTTTTGTGTATCTTGTTTTAGTTTAAGTTCTGTTTATTTCAATGTGATAATAGATGGTGATAGCCTTTGTATTCATGATTTATTATAACTTGAGATATTTCATTTTTTTTTTACATGCTATCCATATGTCATGTTTCAGATATAATACAGGGTGATCATCAATTCAATTCATTTTATGAGATTTATCTCTAATTTTCTGTTGAATGTTTAAATACAAGTTCTTACAAGGAGGCTTCTCTCATTGTAGTTACTTGTAAATCATAAGATCACTGTCATTGTGTCCATTATATGTTAAGTTATCAAAACTCAATCTCCAACATATTGTTTCGCATTTATTCAGAGAAATCTTAAGATTCGTTGCAGGTTTACTTCTCGGATAAAGGTTGTTGGATATTCTATATTGTACAGACGTTGGATGC
>SNQJ01S0148772.1:39454-62974 GCA_010110895.2 Picea sitchensis
CTTCATCTCCTTCTTATTCTATAGAAGAATCATCAGACGAAGGCAGTTCTTCATCTCAGCCTTCGACACCACCCACACCTATGGCCAATCTGAACAATCCTGCCAGACCTTGGCTCGATCAAGATGCGGTGGCCATACCTGGGTCCCAACATCCTTTGCCTAAACATCCAGAGAAATGGCTCCCCAAATTTGACCCAGATTCCAAGCAAATTGTTGAGGATCATATCAAAAAATTCATGCTAGCCATTAGGCTTCGTAGTGTTGAACACGAAGACGTAATGTGTAGACTATTTCCTTACACCTTTGAAGGCAATGCCTCTACCTGGTACTTTTCCCAACAACCTCACACCATCGTGTCATGGGATAGATTCGAGTCTTGTTTCCTTGAGAAATTCAGAGACGACAAATCTTCTGAAGTCCTAGTCATGGAACTCTCTAGTTTAAAGATGAACCCCAAAGAAAAGATAAAGTAATTTAATCAAAGGTTCCTAACATTAAAGAATCAAATTCCCACAGACTCGATGCCTGTCGAAAATCTTATCGTCGCATACTACACGAAAGCCTTACACCAAAACATAGCCATTTGGGTAAAAAGGTCCAAGAAAGCCACATTGTTAGAAGCCTTCGAAGAGGCGATTCAAATAAAGAAAGATATTCTCAGACTAAAAGACAATGTCTATAACGAGGCAGAGACTACTTCAGCCTCCAAGAAGAAAATCAAAATTCTTCCTAGACTTCCCCAAAACAAAACTCAATCAGATTGATCGGATCTAGAAATCTTACAGAAGGTCATTCAAAAGTTGTCTAATCAGGTCATAAATTTGAGAAGATCAGCTGAAGAAGATTCTTCAAGCAAAGGGCCTTACAAACCCCCTTTTAGAAAGTCTTTTCCCACAAACCGGTCTAACTCAAATTATGAAGGCCTAAATCTAGAAAGCTTACAATTTTCTATTCAGACAATTCTAGAGGCACATGATAACTTGATCCCTCCTGAGATTCCTGAAGATGTGGCTGAACAAGAAATAGTTGAAGAGGACAAATCCTCTCCCTACATTTTCGGGCATTTTTCAGATAGCATTTTTCAAGCTAATTTCGAAACAATGCATCCTTACAATACCAGGAGAAAGACAACAAATAAATCTTCTTCTGAAATCGTAACTAATGCACCTCCAAAATAGTCTAAATCAACTGAAACTAAATAGAATTTAGTAGCCCCAAGTTTAGAGTATGATTTGATTGAGGATCTAAAAAAACTTAGAGCTAACATTTATGTTTAAAAATTATTAAAATTCCCTTTTCTTCTGCAAAAGATGCTACAAAATATTGCAGAAAACAACAAAAACAACAATCCAAACAACAACAAAGTTGCTGAAAATAGCCCCAAAACACCTCAAAAGGTCTCTGCCAAAACGACGTCAGAGTCTTCTGATAAAAGATACCTTGCTGTAAAAAGTGTAACAAATGTAGATAAATTAGTTTCAGGGGCTGCAATTAAAAAACAACAAACTTCTATTGTTAATACTCGTAGAAATGTCCCACCCTTTTTGTTGACTTTTGAAATTTTCAATAGGAATGTACATAAATGTATGGTAGATTTAGGTGCATCGTCAAACGCAATGCCTTGGTCTGTTTGCCAAAAAATCAATGCCGAAGTTCAACCTTCCAACCTGAAGATTATTCAGCTTGATCGAACTAGTGTTAAAGTAATATGTGAATTAAAAAATGTGCTTATGAGATTATCATCTAATCCTAAAGTCCATCAAGTTATTGATATTATTGTCGTAGATATCCCAGAAGTGTATGGTTTGTTTTTAAGTAGAGATTGGTCTGAACAACTACATGGCTATTTTGCAACGGATTGGTCTCACTTGTGGCTTCCCGAGAATGGAAAGCCTAACAGAATCAAGGTAAATTGTGAGCATTATCTTAAGTTCACGGTAACTGATTTAAATGATCCTAATGAACCATTCACTTCTTCCACCAATTCACCTGAAATACAGGGGATGGACACTTTTTTCGGAAATTTCATGGTTGAAACTTCTACCATTACTGACCCGGAACAACAGTCCGAAATTATGACAGGCACATAGTCAATAGCCTTCTCTTTGTGGTCACATGCACCTGACGAAAATCAAATATGGTCTCTTTACTTCGATGGATCTAAATCTACGAAAGGAGCTAATGCAGGGTGCATTCTCATTGATCCTGCAGGTAACAAAACTTTGATCGCTTGTCGGTTAGAATTTGAATCCACAAACAATACGACCGAATAGGAGGCACTCCTGCAAGGTCTCAGGAAAGCACTAGATTTGAAGATTCATAATTTGACTATCTTTGGTGATTCAGAAATTGTGGTTAGACAGGTAAAAAATTCTATCCACTGTCTATCTCCACACCTAAAAAGATATCAAACTGAGGTATGGAATTTAATGAACAAATTTTCTGCGTTGAACATTAATTATGTTCCTAGATTGAATAATTTTGAAGCTGATTTGTTAGCTAACGTCGCCTCAAAACTTTTTCCTGTAGAAGGCCTATCTCTGAATGCGTTTTTCGTCGAGTTGTTGTTCAGACCATCCATCCCGGACAACATCACAAATTGGAGAGTCTTCGATGACGATCAACAGATCATCAGTTTTCTGCACATGGAAGAGACTTTCCAGGGAACATTTATCGACGAAGATACCCATGATGAAAACCTTCGCGATTTTACGGTAATACCAGATCCAAGATCCACGGAGTCTGCATCGGACATGGTAAACTCTATCCCAAAATATGTGGTTAGATTAGAAATTTTTTATGATCTTCACGATAAATTCAAAAAATCAATGAATTGTAAAACAAATAGTTCTTCCTTGACACATGAAAAAGTAAATTTAGGAACTAAAGATAACCCACAGTGCATCAATTTTGGGTTGGGATGTTCTGATCAAGAAACATAACATTTATTAAGTTGTTTAAGGAATTTAAATATGTCTTTTCTTGGACATACGATGACCTAAAGACTTATGATCCTAACATCATACAACACATTATTCCCATGAAACCCTAGACCCAACCTTTTCAACAAAAGTTAAGAAAGATGCTCCCGAAAATTGAACCAACAGTCAAGAAAGAATTAAACAAACGCTTGAATTCTAAAATAATCTTCCCAATAAGACATACACAGTGGGTCTCTAATCTTGTTCCTCTAAGGAAAAAGAGTGGTGAAATCCGACTATGTGTCGATTTCCGAAATTTAAACCGAGCATCTGATAAAGACAACTACCCTATTCCTCCCATGGAACAGATCCTTCAACAAGTATCTAGTTCTGAAAGATTATCGCTACTAGATGGTTTTTCAGGATATAACCAAGTCCTTATGTCTCCCCTAGATCAACTCAAACCACTTTTCGTACTCCATGGGGTACCTACGCTTATAGAAAGATGCCCTTTGGGCTCATAAATGTTGGTGCCACTTTTCAGAGAGCGATGGATATTGCTTTCCACGGCTTAATCAATCAATCTATAGTATTTTATCTAAACGACGTCACTGTCTTCTCAAAAAATAAAGGAGATCATCTAGCTCATCTAAGATCTGTTCTACAGTGATGTCGTAAGTACGACATTTCATTAAATCCTAAAAAATCTGTCTTCGCAGTAGAACAAGGTAATCTCCTCGGATTCATTGTATCAAATGAAGGGATGATTATTGACCCTGAAAGGACCCAAGTCATTTCAAAACTGCCCCCTCCCTCTTCCAAAAAGTCCATGCAGTCTTTCTTAGGTCAGATAAACTTTGTTAGTAGGTTCATCCCTAGCTTTTAAAAAATGGGCAGACCATTACAAAATTTAATAAAAAAGGATGTACAGTACCATTAGGGACCTTTAGAAAGTCGGGCTTTTGAATCAATAAAAAATACTATAGTAGACGCTCCTTCTCTAATGAGCCCTGATTTTTCGCAAGACTTCACCCTCTACACATTTTCCTCTGATCGGTCTTACGTTGTTGTCCTGACCCAAAAGAATGTTGAAAACAATGATGTCCCAATTGCCTTTATGAGCTCATCCTTTAAAGGAGCAGAACTTAATTACCCAACAGTAGATCAGCAGGCCTATGCTATTTTTAAAGCGGTAAAACACTTCCGATCTTATCTACTGAAATCCAGGATGAAAATCATTGTTCCTTACCCTGCTATTAGAAATTTGTTAGTACAGAAAGAACTGGGTGAAAAAAAGGCAAACTGGGTCACCTCCTTACAAGAATACGACATAGAAATTACCCCAGCACAAATTGTTAGAGGCCAAGGTTTATGTAAATTGGTTGTTAATTCAGCTATAGGACAACACAATGAAACTGATATGTTAATTCAAGATCAACACAATCAAAATCAAATCTATTGTGCACAAAGCCTTACTAGTCCTTGGTACGATGACATCAAGTTTTATCTTATGCACGGATCAGCTCCCCGTCACCTTGATCCAAAAAAGGGGAGAGCAATGAGATTAAAATGTTCTTCTTTTCACTTGGTAAATGGTATTTTGTTTCGCCAAAATTTCGATGGAATATTTATGCGCTGTCTTGAAAAAGATGAAGCAGAAAAAGTCTTATTGGAATTACATGCAAGGGAAGCCAGTGGGCATTTTGGTGAAGACACCACTGCCCACAAAGTATTAAGAACAGGTTATTACTGGCCTACTCTTTTCAAAGACGCCCATGCCCTATGCCGCGAGTGTGTAATTTGTCAAAAGGCATCTGGACGAGTACATAAACCAACATTCCCACTACAACCAGTTTCGGTAGACTCACCTTTTCAGCAATGGGGCCTCGATATTATAGGCCCAATCAACCCTACATATTTGTAGCATCATAAATACATCATAACAACCATAGATTATTTCACCAGATGGTCCGAGGCTGTGCCATTAAAAGTTGTAAACACCAGTCAGGTAATATGCTTCCTGAATTCAAATATTATCACTCACTTCAGTATTCCTAAATGCCTAGTATTTGATAATGCTTCCTATTTTTCATCTCTTGAAATGCGTGATTTCGCTCTAGAAAAAGGAATAAAGTTAAAATACTCTGCCAACTATTACCCTCAAGGCAATGGTTTGGCGGGATCAACTAATAAAAACTTGATCAAAATCATCAAGAGAACGGTCTCTGAAAACCACAAAAACTGGCATAATGCACTATTTAATGCAATCTGGGCCGATAGGGTAACTCCTAAAACTGTTTTTGGTAATTCCCCCTTTTTTCTTGTTTACGACAGGGAAGCGATTCTTCCACCGCATGTACTTCTTCCATCTCTGCAGTTATTGCAGAAGGTGGAAGAAGAAGACTGTCCTCCCTTGGAAAGTCGGATTAACACTTTGCTGAAGTTAGAAGAAGTAAGGGCTCAAGCAAAACGAAAATTGGATCAACATCAACTCATTGTTAAAAACTGGTTTGATTCCAATTATGCCTCGGACAAACATTTTGAGGTAGGTGATCTTGTCCTTAAATGGGACAAACCTCATGAGGGAAAAAGAGAGCATACTAAGTTTCAAAACTTGTGGTTGGGACCATTTTTAACTGTTGAAAAACTAGGTCCCATTTCTTTCCATCTCTAGAATTTAGAGGGACAGCCAGATGCCTTTTTGGTGAATGGCCAAGCTCTCAAAAGGTATTTTACCTGACGACTCTCCGATACACTTTTTGTACATATTTTTCTGTTTGGATTTCTTTGCTTTCCAATTTTTCTTTGATGTTTTGTTTTGTTTTCATTTTAAGTACATCAGTCCTTTTGAGTTAAACATCCAAGTTTTACAGCCTAGCTCAGATAAAGAGAAACATAATGCCTCATCTCGAAAATAGTTGTCAAAGGTTGTCGAAACATCTATTGTTGTATTTCTCTGAATTTGTAGCCTGATTAAAGATGACTTTTTGTTTGAAAGGTGTTTTCTCGGTTTCAATTTGGACTTGAAAGTATTCATGACCATCTTTAAAATATTTTTACGCTGTCCCTGTTCTTTAAGAGAGAAACTCAACGATGTCTCCCTATTCTTGAAAATTAGTTTTATTAATAAACTATTTTTGGATCTTGATGAAGGACAACACGAAATTTTTTAAGGTCTGTGATATATCAAGGTGTGTTAAAAAATGGAATTTTCAGTGTCACCCCGCTCTGTTGAATATCTTAAAAAAAAAAATATGTCAGAATGTGAATAATGTCTCAGAGAGCTGTGGGAAGTGTTTGTAAACCCACTGGGACACTGAACAGGTCTACTGGCAGCGGGTAAATACATGCATGATGACAAGACAACTTCACCGGGGTACTGAAAAGGCCTGCTGGTAGAGAAGCAATGTCAGGTAAAAGAAAATTCTTAGATATSAATTTCGTTTTGGCCCTAAGTGTCCTTTGTTCTGATCTGAAATTTCTTGGAAGGATACGRACGTCAGAGTGGATAAATTGACATCCCTGTCGAGGCTATGAACGCCTGCTGGCAGCAGTGGCCCTGTCAATAGTATTGGAGACATTAACTTAAATGTCGTGGCTTTCTTTTTGCCAAGTTTGTCACTAGTTTTCRTTTCTTTAAAAACAAAAGTTATCTGAAACTAGACTGCRTCATGATTATTTAAGATGTTCAAATGAATTTTTAGTCGTTCTTCGATTTGAAGTTTTTCAGATTTCTCTAACCTRAACTTGTTTGTATTACAKAGATAACTRCTTCTCCCAGCGTGTCGCCATTGTTGGTAGCCCAACRATTTTCTTAAATTTTTATGTCAATTAAACGATCTATCATGAATTTTTATCACTCTTCATGAGCAGTTTCGAAACGACAGTTGCAAGTTGTCACTTTTCCTTATTTTSTATTCATGCTTCGTTTTCATGACTGAAAGCATGAAAACTTGCGACTGGGATCACCATTGTKTTTTAAAAYTTCATTGAAGGCAAAKTGTTCATATAATGTTTTATGGAGTTTTGATTCCTTGCCATGAAGATGTTACTCTCTTTGTTTTTGATCCTTTCAATTCTAGGCATTCCTTAGAAGTTGATGGTTTTATGAACAAAATACCCCCACCATTTGATTTTTTGTATGGTTTTGGTTTGATTCTTGGCTATGTTTCTTTTACAAAACTTTCGATTTTTTGATTTTTAACTTACCCAAACTTTGTAATCAAACTCATGATGCATGAACTCATCTTCATTTTAATTATTTGGTCCTAGATCATACTGAATGCAAAGGTGGCATATGATTTGTAGACTTCCATTATCTCTAAGGATGGCCTTGGGTTTCACAAACCTCTTCGCATGCATTTTAATTAAACATCTATCCCATCGTATGAGTCTTTACAACGTTCATTGTTGGGCTCGAGGTTATGGCTCTGTTTTGTTTTCACAAACCCTACCTGTATGTTGTGTTTTTTTTATTACCCTCCCATCCAGTATGGCTCCTATCATGAGAATTGAACTAAACGGTATCCAAACCCTTCTCTCATATGACGATGCTAGACAAGATTTGGAAAGAAATGGCTGGCTTGTTTTCATCAGGAAGTTTCAGTATTTCAATTTACAGGATGCCCAAGAATTCACCTTATCCTTTGATGGTTGTAGAGTGAAAGCTGGTGATGTGCAATTGGAGGTTACCGAGGAGTTCCTGAGTCAAGCCACATGGTTACCAGCAAGAGGTCAAAAATGGTTTAAAAACACAAAAGTGGAAGAAGTTCCTTGGACCCTCCTATTTACATCTCGAAAAATAACAAGTTGTGATAAAGGTATGCCCATTTCATTCCTAAAATCTTGGTGGCATGATTTGCTCACTGTGGCAAGGAAATTTGTTACCTATGAGGGTCGTTTCAGGCTTGTATTGTTGTACAATTTGCATCTTCTTATTATTTTTATGGGTTTCCCTTTGAATATGTCGTATTACTTACTCAGGAGTCTTTATAAAATGGGGAAAAGATATAAGAAACAACGGTCAGACTCTAGCCTTTTTCATCATGGCCTAGTTAAAATCCTGCTCATACATCAATTAGAGTCACATGATGATAGATGGGATTCGTTTATAACCCAAAATGGATATGGTAACCCTGAATTGGGAGAAGTAGATAAACTTGTTGTTGAGGAGACCCTTGTCCACCCGATGACATCTCTTTCACCTCCCCAGACTTCTGTCTCTTCCCCTAATAGAGAACCCTTGATCGATCCCAAGGTCATTCAACAGGCTAGTCAACAGATTACACATCCAAATGAATGTGTTAAAAACATAAATAAACCTACAGGAAAGATATTTAAGAGTAATATTGATATCAATTTTAAAAACAAAAGAGCTGGAAGGCTAATTTCTAGGAGACTTTGTAATAAGTCTAATTCTCATCCAAGTTCAATCAGTATGATAGAAGTTCATGAAATCTCGGACTCTGAAATTAAGAGGTTCCTCACTATAGAAGACTTTCAGTCATTCGAGCCACAGCTTGATCGACCCTATAATTTCGTTGAAAATTTACCTCCCTGTTTGAAAAACAATCCAGAGTTTCCTGGTGTCAATTTTTGCAATGAATCTACTATTTGTATGGAGAGCGCTCTGGTCCACAATCTTGTTTGTTCTGATGCAACTGCCACACAGTCAAAGTATGAGGTCTCTCTATCATGGATTGCAAGATATTATGTTGATATCCCATTTCTACAGTCACGGGTTAAGGCTTTAAAAGAGTAGATTGATGTTTTAACAAACAAAAACCACAGACTTGAATCCCTCATCCAAGGGAAAGAAAAACTTATTAAGACCACAGGGCATGTGATATTTAAAAATGTCGAGGCTGATACAACCATTGTAAATTCCAAGGTTTCATGATACGATTTGATTGCATGGTTACAAGCATGATTTCTTAAATTAATAACATGTTTGTTTTCATTCTTAAGTTAGATTATTTGGTTTGTTGGATAAGTTATATTTCATTATTAAATTAGTTTCTTTTATTTATTAAATAAAATGAGATTTCATTTACTAAAATGACTAGCTACATAATCATAAGATTCTGTAGCCAGTTATATCAATTCCAATTGTGTAAATTAATGGCACAAAATGTATCACTAAAATGACTAGCTACATAATCATAAGATTCAGAAATTCCAATTGTGCAAATTAATGGCACAAAACAAATCTTCTATTTTCCTTTCTTTGTGGATATTCAGTCCCAAGGATCGCAAATTGATTTGAGGCACTCTGAGACCTTCCATTCATATTCATGATGTATTTTGAATGAACAGAATTAGACTATTATTAGTGTTCTAATATCTAGTGAAATAAGGGTGGTTGCATCCCCTTTATTTTGAACAATTTGATCTCGTGAGGCAGTCACAATTCTCCCAGGCCTTTATAAATCTATCATTTTGTAAACAGATCCCCATCTTGGCCCGGGACTAGAGTATGGAAAATTACACGCTACTCCAGAATGAAACATAATGCATATTACAACTTTAACTTTTGTGTATCATGTTTTAGTTTAAGATCTGTTTATTTCAATGTGATAATAGATGGTGATAACCTTTGTCTTCATGATTTATTATAACTTGATATAATTCGTTTTTTTTTTACATGTTGTCCATGTCAGTCGATATAATGTGGTGATCATTCAATTCATTTCATGAGATTTATCTCTAATTTTCTGGTGAATGTTTAAATACAAGTTCTTACAAGAAGACTTATCTCATTGTATTTACTTGTAAATCATAAGATCACTTTGACTATATGTTTCCATTATATGTTTTGTTATCAAAACTCAATCTCCAGTATATTGTTTCGCATTTATTCAGAGCAATCTTAAGATTCGTTGCAGGTTTACTTCTCGGATAAAGGTGGATGGATATTCTCTATTGTACAGACGTTGGATGCATTAATAGGTTAGTCTGTTATTTTATTTCGTTTGCTTGCTTATTATAGAATTTTTTATATATAGAATGATTTCCACTATCTATATCTTTCTATTTAATTAAGTAGTTTAATATTTGATTTTATGAATGTATACATACAAGAAAACAAATAAAAAATAAAAAGTATTTTCACTTACTTTATTACTATTGTTAAAAGAACCAATTTACATTCGATTTTTTATGAGTTTATATTAAAACTCGTGATTTGTATATATTGTATGTATGATAAATATAACTATTATATAAATATTACTTAGATAAATTGTGTATATATATATATATATATATATATAGATGTACATATATATTTCAGTGATTACTATTTAGTAAGTTATTATATTTCTTTTAGTTGTTTTCTGCTTCCCTTAGGACTTTAGATTGGCCAACGGAGCCATTAAACCCATCAGAACGAGTTACACCAAACGACTTGGGTTATTTAGACAACCCCGGACCAGACTCGCTTTTCCCGTTGACGAGTGGTCAATTTCGCCTGTCAACAGAATGAGACCAATATTCTCCAAAAACTTAAATGAAAAGTTGTGTAGAAATGAGGTGGGCATGCCCCATGCTCGTATCATGAAACCATAAATGAAATGAAGGAAACTGAATATTGTTGATGAAGTAGATGTCTCCAATAACATCGGGGGAGTAAAAAATGAAAAATGATGGTTCTAATTACTGAACAAGCTCTAAATTGAGGTATGAAAAACTCAAAAGAATTTATGTCCTATCAAATTCATAGATCTTCACTGATTACTAAAAATTGCAATGGTCACATAGTAAGACCCACCATAACATGAAACTTTGTTTGAATCAAATGTCATGGGGGTTAACAACATCAGAAAGTGACGAAGAATCTTTCTGTGTCATTCAAGACTACTCAGTAATAAGGTATTGAGAGCCAAGATACTGCCATATTTATGGAAAATTGTGATGACATCGACAAGGAAAGGGAATGACTGCAAGAAGCAAAGGGATTCATGGAATTTATTTGATCAAGCGGGTATTAAGGACTGAATGGAGGAGTAGATGGATAAAATGGTGACATGAATGAAATTCAATATTTATGGGACTCTAGAAATTCCCTTGGTTGGGTGAAAATAGAATGATGGTAACATCTGTAAAACATGATCTAGTGTCAGGGGGATGACCAGATATTGGGTAAACTGTGTTGAGTGGGTGAGACTGCAAAGGAGTGGATGATAGGTCGAAATAAGAATATGTGAGACAAGGGTTTCGGTGATAGTCGGTATTTGGGCCACGATATGGATATATTTGTAAATACATTGATGAAATGGGAAGTCATTAACTAAGGGTGGCATGGGTTGTTGTGTGACAAGGAAAAATACGCCATCAATTGTGATGGAAAAAATCTATTCTACCTACTGTAGTTTGAAATGTGATTTATACAATTACCAAATAAATAAATAATAATTGGGTTGAAAGTACATATACATAAAGGGGAATGTAATTAATGAAGGGTGGGGGACCCATGGGTGGGTTTATGTACCAAGTAGATGGATGGAGGATGAAATTGCGGATGGGAAATTGATGTTGGATGATATGGAGGGTTAGTGATAATGTGGAGTTGCATTTCATGTAAGCAAAAACATGATTTGGGATTCCATAATGTAGTGGTTAGCATGATGATGAGGAAGAAGTAGGAGGTTCTTACTTTGGGGTTTAAAACTATGAGGACTCCCGATCCTAATGGAAATAACAACATGAGTTTCAATATGCTAAGTGGTAAATATATGTGTTAAAACTCATGGAGGTGAGAATTCTATTGGTTGATGGTATATGAATGTAATGGAGGTGATCATACCACAGAGTCGGGTGTGGGGATCCAAAGGGTAAATGTCAAGGGTTATAATTAGGATATACAATTGTTTTCATAGGGTGTGAGTGAACTCCATTTTTTAACATATACCTCAAGGGGCCATAGGGTGGCAAAGACTGAATGGGTTGTATATTTTTGTACCAAGTACCTACACACACAAACATCAAATACCTAAAGTGGAAAATATCTGATGATAAAGAACATATGACAATTATTTGATAGAAATGATAGTGAGTAAGCGTACCTGGGATTTTGACATTGGTGGGAAAAATGGTTCCTTAATGGAAATTTTGGGTTCCCCTGGAAGGAGGCCAAGGAACAATGAGCTCCTATAAGAGGTAATCACTGAAAGAGGGTAGGGAACAATGAGTTCCTGGAAAAAGGAATTACCTGAAGGGAGGCCATGGAAGAATGAGTTGCTGTAAAATGCAGTCGTTTAAGGAGGCTAGGGAACCATGGATTCCCAAACAAGTAAATCCTTAAGGGAGGCCACATAACAATGGGTTCTTGGAAAAGACACTCCCTGAAGGAGGCCAGGGAATAATGAGTTCCTAGAAAAGATACTCCCTGAGGGAGGATAGGTAATCATGGGTGCCCGAACAAGGAACTCCATAAGTGAGGCCATAAAACAATGGGTTCCTAAAAAAGACACTCCCTAAAGGAGGTCGGGTTTCCCCTATGGAGATAACTAAAAACTAACCAACGCTAAGGGGGGATCACCACAAGAAGTAATGAAACTATCCTGGTGGATCATTCTGATTAGGACATGTGGCTTGTAATTGCATGATGTCTGGGGGAAATAGAAACAATGTGGTGCTATAATGGTTCCCATGAAGGGTATATTGTTGGTTGGTGTTGTGTCGAGACCTAACTCTTATGGGACCAACATGGGAAGTGGTATTGCCTCATTTATTATGATATGAGGACTAGGGGAAGGTTTTTTTCCAAATACCCAAGATGATGGACCAAAGGTAAAATAGCATAAAATTTAAAGTTGAACATCCACAAAAGAGTATCTGAAATAGTTTATCAATTCCATTATTTTGTGTAGTATCTATTCAGGGATTTGGTACTTTAAATTATGTGGCAACATCTCCTATATGGGCATGATTGGTCATCATGGAACTTGAGTCCATGACATCCCTATCAGTGATACGAGATGATATGATGTGAGAGGGAGTAATGACCTTATAAAGGGAGATAATATCATATGTGACACTAATTAGACTGTTAGGACCCTGCCAAGAGTGGATAGGATAAAATAGATGGATATTATCACTAGAATCATTGAAATAATAAGTGCCCTCAAAGAATTATTCATCTTCGGGGAAGAATGTAGTTGAGAGTTCATGGTTTCTTTTTTCATTGGGGAAGAAACATGTATGGATTCCCCCAAGGATGAATGAATCCACCCAACCTCTAAGCCCAAGTTGTGAGGAGTTCGTTCTAGAGGTATAAGATCATGTTTAGGGGGAGTGGATGTTGCACAACTAGTGGAAGTGGAAACATAGTGCATGGAATCTATGTGAGGAACATGATGTGAGATTATGTCATGAGAATCTTGTGGGGGGGATTAGTGTAGGAGAGTTGATCGATTGTGATGATGCATCCCTCATGTGGGAATATCATGAATCGAAAGAGTGAAGACACCACAACATTCATGGGATAGATGAAATCATGGTCCAGGAGAATATTGTACTCCATAGGACCATTCATGATAGTAACATTGATCAAAACCATCTTACCACCTAACTCAATCAGGAGATCAGGTAAGATATGTAAGGGGGAACATGGTCTACCATCAAAGGATCTTAACCAAGTCATCAATGGGATATGAGTAGGGGAGCCTAGTTGTTCCCAAGATGATGAAGACACAATACATGAGGATGACCCATCATATATTATACACCAATAAACTGTATAGTTTTTAAGAATGACACGTATTTAAAACATGGTAGAAAATGGCATTCATACTTGGATACGTTGAACCCAATCAAGGGTGGTGGCTCATGATGGGTGTGGGTATACACTCCCATTTTCCTTACAATGATAAGGAATAGTAGAAAATGTGGTACTATAGGTGGAAGGGGTGCCCCCAAGTCTATATGACTGAGTCTTAATCAGGAGGTAGATTGGGTGTGACGAGAGGTTACCCATGTGAGGGGTAACAAATGATGTTGAGGTGCATGGAACCTCACCAGATGGAGTAATGGGTGCATGATGGGTGTTAATAAGTCCCTGATGGTGTTTGAGGTTACAAATAGTTTTGGGGTGTTTGTGGGGGTCCTTATGGTTCAGGGGGTCCTTGGGTTTTCATTGACACTTTCATACATTTGTACTTAGAAAATTGGGGGAAATGATCGATATAATGACCATACTCACTACATTATGCGCAAGGAAAGTTGGTTCAAAGGTTGTTGGTTCTCCCTTGTCACGGATGGCCAATATTAATTCTCCCTTGGGGGTTTTGGTTGGCCTTATTTTGGTTTCCTCCAGTGGGGGGGTTTGGTTGTTGGGGTTTTCCCCCTTCTCAATGGTTTTTATTCTTTCCATTTATCCTATTTTTTTTAGATTGATGGTGGGGTTAGCTTTGTTTAATTGTTAGAACATTTGAACTTGTTGAAGAGGGGAAGATTGAATAAAATTTACTTCGACTTGTTGTTGTCCATGTGGTGGGGAATCAGGTTGGGGAGGGATGGAGAAGGGGTAGTATGGATTATATGGGGAGGTCCATATTGATTATATAATGTGGAGAGGACCCCAATAGTGTTGGGATGATAATATGTGGTCATTGGTGGGCCTAGGTGTGGTACATGCTTAGAATTAGGGGTTGTAGGTGCATGTGCTCCCATTGTGGGTGGGGAGGTGCCATGGATACGAGTTGGGGTGTGGAGGAGGATAATAGGGGGCTCCTCCATATGGTGGTTGATATTGGGTATTCCCAAATTTGGGTATTGGTTGAGCATATGGGTGTGTATGGGCCATGGACCCAATCAACGAATAAAAAACGTGCAATGTTATGAGTTTGTCTTAACCAAATTGTAGAGGGCGAGGAGCATCAGGTAACACTATATAGAGTTACCTCGATTGAGAGTAAATCAATTAAAAATATTGGGATTTAGTGATAGAATCATCTTCAATTTGAGGGAAATTAGTGGAAACATCTTTGGTGAGGAGAGGGACTAGTGATTTGAGAAACAATTCTAATCGTTGTTGCGGGGTGGTATCTACTTTGAAAATACTTCTTCTTCTTCGCCATTCATGAATATGATTAGTAATATGGATGGTTGGCGTTTTTTTAATTCAGACAAAATTTCCTAACTGGTGTCATGGCGCATTAGGATTTGGAATAAAGATAAAAAGGCCTTTTCCAATGACTCAAAGATTGAGTGGGACTCAAGTTTTTCAACCACATACCATTTGGTGGAGGGACCAGTGAGCGTTATTTGGAATAGTTGTAAGAAAAAAAATCTTCCATAATTTTATTGGAAGATGACCACAACTAGAAATACATGATGTGATTAGTTGGGTATTCTCTAGGTTTTCCTTTGAATTTGGGAATATCGAAAGGCAACTTGGTGGGCATATTCAACCAAGTGAGGTTGTGTAATATGGGATCATTCGTCAATTTGGTCAAGTATAGGATGTTGATATATGCCAAACATGGCATGGATGGGGGAGTACAAGACATTTTATGATGTGGTTGAGAATATGTTCCTTTTGAGAATGGTTGGGAGTTTATACCTTGTGAAGAATATTGTGCTTCACCTCCTTGTGGTGGAGGACTAGTGGGTGAGGTGTTCTAGGTATTGGTTCCCAGTAAAGTAGTTCCAAGAAAAGTTTCTCCCATGATCATGGCACTTACTTCTGTGTGCGATGGTTTTGATGATGTGTCATCCAAATTGGGGAGACCTCCCAAAATTGGGAGGATATTTCTCAAACTTCGAGACCGATGGGGATGTTGTGGCTCCCATATGGTGCTAGACTATATGTGGATGTGCACAAGTGGCGGTGACGAGAATTAATAGAAAGATTTATTTGCAAACTATATCAACAATGTATTTTAAAATTTTATGTAATTAAATGATGCCAATCATACATAAAGAAAGTAACAATGTAATATGGTTGAGGGTGTTAGCACCATGATTTTCATAGCTAAGGTTAGAGGTTTGTCAGTAGTTTGCAAATTCATGCATGTTAGCACCAATATTGTTTTTATGTCTAGCATCACCTAACATATCCAAGGGTCGGTTTCAAAAGGAATCTTTATCATTTATTATTTCCATTTCCATTTGAAATTCTGCATTGCAAAATTTGTTGCGCATTGCCCAGAGGATGCTGTCTTGCATGGGATGTTGTCGCATAGAGGATGTTGTCGCACCTAAGATGTTTTCGTGCATGGGATGGTGTCGAGCATGGGATGTTTTCACGCATGGGATGTTTTTGTCCAGAGGATGTTTTCACGCAGAGGATTTTGTCGTGCAGAGGATGTTGTTGCACACAGGATGTTTTCATGCAGAGGATGTTGTCACGCATAGGATGTTGTCGCGCACAGGATGTTGTTGCACAGAGGATGTTGTCATGCATAGGATTTTCATAGGATGTTTTTGCCAGAGGATGTTGTCACAAAGAGGATGTTGTCACGTAGAGGATGTTTTTTTTCAGAGGATGTTGTCGTGCAGAGGATTTTGTTGTGCATAGGATTTTCCTCGCATAGGCTACAGGGCGCGTTGCATAAATGACTGTTTTAGTGCTCAACTTCAAGATGACATTCTGACTAATTGGAGAGGAATTTTGAAAATAACCAAGAGGGTTTTTCAAGGAAAAAACAAGTAATAAAAACCTCTCTTATATTTGAAAAATGTGTCACGGATTGGGAGATTCAAAGGAATATTTGAACCCTATTTTTCTGTTTTTATGATTTCTTGTTTGAGACATGTGTTTACGACATGTATTTCGGCCATATGTAGATGAATTTCAAGAAACAGAGAGAGTTTTTTCTCTAAAATGAGCTTACATACAAAAATCATTCTCATATTTTACACATCTATTATAATTTGATAATTACAAGTGGTGTTTTGAAGCCCATTTTTCATAATTTCGCCTCCTGAAAAGCAGGAAATCAGTGAAATGTTTCATTTTCTATTTTTAATTGTTTATATTTTGGGAAAGGGGTTGGGAGTCAAAATAGTGAGCTGGAAAGGACCTATGGTGATATATATTTCATGGTACAAGACTAAGGTTGGTTGGAAAAACAATGTAGACAATGACTATTGAATGTAGCTTTTGATTCAATTGAAACTTAATGCAAAGGTCCTAAATCTTTGACAAAAAGATTCTAATTGTAGCAGTTTGATGTATTGTATTCTCTCTTTGTGTACGTGATTTCATGTGTTAATATTTTTATCTATATTTTTTCCAAATCTAAACGTGATTTCAAATCAAGAATTCACCACGTGGTGCTCTAGATTCACTCCATTTAGACGACAGTGTTTCTTCTAAGAGAAATCTGAATTCATCCCCAGCGGTGATTTGATTTTCTTCACATGTTTTTCTCTCACCACACACATCGATATTTTAACTGAAAGACTATTGATCACTTAGCCTTTATCCTCTCAAGTTCAGTTACTAAGTCATTTGTTTCTATCGTTTTCTTAAATTGACTCCATAGCCCAAGGTCTTGATTTCTTTCGCCCATATATCCAGAAATATTTTTTAAAGGTGTTAAATCTAGCCGAGAACTTAAAGCCATACCCTATACAGAGACCAATTCTCAGAGAGAGCCCTCTCCAGGTAGGAAAGGCTAGTTTCCGGACGCAAAGTTGGTTTGTAAGTTGCTTCTGTCATTTATTTCTCAGCCCAATGAAGTTTATAGAGAGCTAACATTCTGGTGTCGTTTCGAAGGACAATTTCTATTATTTTCCTTTAGAAGAACAACATTGTTTTTGTTCTAAAGTCTGAGAGTAGCATACACTTAGTCACATGTTGGTTGTCTTTCTTCTCTGGCAACTCCACACATCATAAAATCAATTGAAAGTGATTCCATTGGCAGAAGAATCCAGAGCTAAAGTTTTCATGGAGACTCCAGTCAAGTTTCAAATGTGATTCAAAGAATCCATTGGAGAATGAGACCTGTTGACAGAGATATGGAAGATCATTATGGAAAAATCAGGTACTCGGGCTTAAGTTTAGTTCAAGAACTACTTTTCTATTTTATCAATATCTTCTTGTCCTATCCTGAGTTTTTCAAAATAATATTTCTTCACTTACCTCGTTTAAATGAATCCCAGAGATATGCCCTTGTATATCCTTCATTGCAAAATGTAGGTATACCTCTTTATTGTATAACTGATATTGACCAAGATCCTTCCTCTAAACCATATGATGTTCATGATCATTCTTGTGAGCTTAATGAAACCAAAGGTGATCTTGTACCTTCTGTTCTTAATCCTGCACCCTCCAATATTCAAGAAATATACATTTCTCTTAAATTTCCTTCCATCCTTCATGAATTTCCTATGAAACATTATAAGTACCTTCCTAGGTTCGATGGAGAGATTGATGGACATTCAATCGAAAAAAATATTTAGGTCTTTGAGAATTTTATAGACCTTTTTGAGATTGAACATGATGATGTTTCTATGAGGGACTTTTCTCAGTCCTTACAAGGATATTCCAAAGCATGGTTCAAACATTTGCAGCCTCAGTCAATTAGCTCGTGGGATGAATTGAGTGAATCTTTTCGAAGATTTTGGGGTGAGAGAAGGTCATGGAATCTACTCCTTTCAGATTTTTATACCATGAGAAGAATGAAAGATGAAACCATCTCAAATTTCAGTAGGAGGTTTTCTAGTCTTTATTATAAACTGCCTAAAGAATTCCAACCTCCTGAAGTTGCTGCCATGATCCATTATGTAACAACCTTTAAATCAGAATTATTTTTTCTTCTGATGGAGAGGAAGTCTATGTCTATGTGTTCTCAGGAAGTGGAAAACAATCTTCAAGCATGTCAAAGGATGCAAAATTAGAATTTAAAGAGTTTTGTAAATACAGAGAACGATGGTGTAATAGAAGAACATGAGATTGTGCATAAACAAGTAGCTGATTTACATACCGATCTTTGTCATCACGAGTAAGAAAATGATGGTTTTATGTATCCACTTGTAGACAACCATAAAATTGAATTTGCAGATCAGCCTACAAAAGAACAAGCCACTACCTCAATTTTCCTGTTTGATGACATTACAGAGATTTTTGGCAAACCCAGGTATGATGAGTACAATGATGACTATGAGGTTGAATTTTTAGAACAAGAAATTGCACTTTCCAAATATGAAAATGTTTTTTTTCAACAATCCAAAGAAATCGATAGATGTGCATATGACAATAGTGAAGAAAATGAAGAAAGTTTTGAATTAGGTAAAAGAACTTTGCCATTTTGTTTTGCCTCTTTCAAATTGTTGAAGCAAAAGTTTTATAATGTTTCAAATCAGAAATCCTCCAGGCATGATGTTGAATATGAAGAAAGCAGTGGACTTGCCAATGAAAGTGATCTTCCATTATGTTTTTCTTCCTTTGAATTGTTGAAAGTAAATCATGAGATAATAGAGGAAGTAGGGAAGTTTGACTGTATTCACAGTGACATTGTTTTACATTCAAATATTGTTATCAATGAGGAGGACCAACAACCTTCTCATACATTTAATGACCCTGTCGCTGATTACATGGAAAGTTATTTCAGTTCAGATTTGCAGCCTGT
Organism: Picea sitchensis; assembly: GCA_010110895.2. Lineage (NCBI taxonomy): Eukaryota > Viridiplantae > Streptophyta > Pinopsida > Pinales > Pinaceae > Picea > Picea sitchensis. The sequence continues at coordinate 58,953 of SNQJ01S0148772.1, forward strand.
GATCAACTACCATCTTGGAAATAAAGATGATGGTCAATCAATGTCAATGTTAAATATGGATTGCTTGCCACCAAGGGTTTCATTTCATCCAACACTGTCTTTTGATTCAGAAGATTGTTATTTCTAGCAGTCTCAACATAATTTTCAGCCTCTTTGTGGCAATCAACATGTTGAATTACATGAAAACAAGGATGTAGTGGAAGGGGTGAAACATTATTGTTGTTTTATGCATGTTTTTGATGATACATTTGCAGTTTTGTTGGAGGTGGTAAACGATCCCAATGTTTTTAATTTTTTGAGATTTGAATTTGTACATAAATTTTTAAATGAGTTATCAATAAACAAGCTTTGAGCAAGCATGCGCAAAGAAATCAAACAATGGATAAAGTTCTTTCATGGTTTCATTGGCATTTTGATTTCACTTGATTGGAAATTTGTTCAGTAGTTAGGGTAGGTAGGTGTGAATAAGCTCAGCATGGTCAACATTTCTTTCAACATTTTTCAATTTGTATTTTCAGTTTGGGTTTATTTCAGTTGTAGAATAATCTGGTGGAGAAACAAATTACAGGTTGCAGATCACAGTATATGGCTTCGAAACAACCCAATGGATAAGGCACATGGTCTATTTTTATTTTCTACCTCAGAGGGAGTATAGAATCCCCATTGGAGCCAGTTGTTAGGACCATGATTTTTATCGATAATGTTAGAGGTTTGTCAGCAGTTTGCAAAGTAATGCATGTTAGCACCAATATTGATTTTGTTCCTGGCATCACCTAACATCTCCAAGGTTCGGTTTCAAAACGAAGATTTATCATTTATTATTTCCATTTCCATTTGAAACTGTGCGCTGCAAAATTTGTTGCATGTTGCATAGAGGATTTCACTGTGCATAGGATGATGTCGCATAGAGGATGTTTTTCATGCATGGAATGTTGTCGCGCAGAGGATGTTGTCATGCAAAGGATGTTGTCGTGCAAAGGATGTTGTCATGCATGGGATGTTGTCGCATAGAAGATGTTGTCACGCAGAGGATGTTGTCATGCTGAGAATGTTGTCGTGAAGAGGATGTTGTCGCGCAAAGGATGTTTTCACGTAGAGGATGTTGTTGCGTATAGGATGATCTAGCGCAGAGGATGTTGTCGAGAAGAGGATGTTGTCACGCATAGGATTTTCAGAGGATGTTGTCGCGTAGAGGATGCTGTCATGCAGAGGTTGTTGTCGCATAGAGGATGATTTCACGTAGAGAATTCTATCATGCAGAGGATGTTTTCGTGCAGAGGATGTTGTCGTACATAGAATTTTTCTTTGCACATGCTATAGGGCACATTGCATAAATGGCTAGTTTAGTGCTCAACTTCAAGATCACATTATGACCAGCTGGAGAGGAATTTTGAAAATCCTCGAGAGGTTTTTGTCAATTACAAACCAAATAATTAAAAAATCTATCATATTTTCAAAAGGTATAAGGATTGGGAGACTCAAAGGAATCTTTGAACCCTATTTTTCAGTTTTCGTGATTTCCTGTTTGAGACATGTTTTTGCGACACGTATCCCAGCCAGCTGGTGATTAATTTCAAGAAACCAAGAGAGATTTTTCTCTACAACAATATTACCTAAAAAAAACATTCTCATATTTTACACAGTTGTTACATTTTAATAATTACAAGTGGTGTTTTGAATCCTAGTTTTCATAATTTCTCCTTTTGAAAATCAGGAAATCAATGAAACGTGTCTTTTTATGTTTGTAACTATTTCTATTTTTGGAAAGGGCTTGGGATTCAAAATGGTGAGCTATAAAGGACCTATGGTGCTATATATTTCATGCTACAAGAGTAAGGTCAGTTGGAAAAACAGTTTAAACAATGACTATTGAATGTAGCTTTTGATCCTATTGAAACTTAATGAAAAGATCCTGAAGCTTTGAAGAAAAGATTCTAATTGTAGCAGTTTGATGTATTGTATTCTCTCTTTGTGTACATTCTTTCCTATGTTCTTTATATTCGTATATATATTTTTTCTAAATCGGAACGTGATTTCAAATCTGGAATTCACCGTGTGGTGCTCTAGATTCGCGCCATTTAGACGATTATGTTTCTTCTAAGATAACTCTTAATTCATCCCCAGTGGTGCTTCAAGTTGCTTCACGTGTTTTTATCTCACCACACATAATGATATTTTAACTGAAATAATGTTTCTCACTTATCCTTTATCCTCTCAAGTTCAGTCACTAAGTCATTTGTTTCTATCATTTTCTTAAATAGACTCCATAGCCCAAGGTCTTTATTTCTTTCGCCAATAGAACCAAAAATATTGTTTAAAGGTGTTAAATCTATCTGACATCTTAAAACCATACCCTGTATAGAGACTAAGTCTCATAGAGAGCCCTCTCCAGGTCGTAAAGGCTAGTTTTCAACCTCAAAGTTGGTTTGTAGGTTGCCTCTATCATTCGTTTCTCAATCGAACAAAGTTTACACAGCGCTAAGATAGGGTATGATATGTGTGGGGAGGGGGGGGGATAAAATGCATGCTTACTAAAATACCTATGATCCTTCCTTTCAAATAACACCGAGCCTCCACAAAAACACTCGAAAATGGAACTAGAACCCACTTGAGGAGAAGCTAGTGAAGGGATGGATAATTAGTTATAATGAGGGGTGAAAGGGGCATATCCGAAAAGTAATGGTGATATTTCTCAATAGCTATTCAAAAATTGGTTGAGGTATTATTGCAGACCACAAACGACACCTTGGGTAGATAACACCTAGAATTGGCCACTAAGTCACCTCAGTCAAGAAAAATATTTAGATTCTTGGCCTCAGAAATTGGTCATAGGATGGATGCTTTCCAAGGAGGATTGCACAGAACAACTATAACTCGGCCTTGAACCCTTCATGACTGTCTCCCTACCTTATGTTGTAGGAATGCTTGATTGGGAGGATTTTGATACCCTATTTTGAAACTTTATAAGTTTCAATGAGAAAAAAGATAATGGGGAGTTATTTAGATACCTATCCCCAAAATCATAAATTAGACTACAAATTTATTTTGGTGTTCATTTTGTGAAGGTTATAAAATGTGTTGTTTATGATTTGTTTTGCGATATGAAAGTAGGATGTAAATTTGGGTTCATGGGCCAACTTCATTGTTTAAAAGTGGTGTGACCAAAATATTATCACTAAAAAAATGAATCCCTTCTGATCCTCCTAGATCGCTTATGGGCGCGGGGAGAAGAGCATACTACAATTTCATGTCTCAAGTAAAAATATTTTGAATGTGTGGTGATGTTGTGTGCAAGAAGTGAAAGTGTGTAATGGTTTTTAATATTTTAGTGAGCAAATTTTTAACATGTGGACATCACTTGGTCATTTACACATCTTTCTTACTTCTAACTTACTAAGTTTCACAAACAATCCTTGAAAAAATTGAAAAATTCCTAGGTAACTAGCATGGTGGACATGTGAGTCCTTAATCTTGAGATTTTAATATCCCTAGAATGTTATCTAATATAAGAAATATTTTAAACTATCCCTATATTATATACATGTGGGCATGTATGGGCCCTTACAAATCCTTAAACTTCCTAGGTGGTTTACTCTAAAAATTTGAAACTATCCTAAGATTGTGCACATGTGGGAATGTATGGGCCCTTACAAACCTTTTGGATTATGTTTCAATAAAGAAAAATAAAGAGGTATTGGACTCTCCTAAAATTGAAATATCATCCAACCCAACCAAGGGACATTATAGTGAAGAATACACATAAAAACGAAATTTATGCTAACTAAATTAATTCTTTTATTGTTAGTTGATTTCTTGTACCTTACAACTATGAATTTAAAATAGATTTAGCTACCGTCTATAACCATGAAATATATGAATATACAACATGATAATAATCAACATGAAATCCAGTTAAACAACTCATTACAACAACATATAAATCATTCTCATTGACACGGAGTTCATGCACAACAATAACACATGTAAATAACTCAACAAAAAGACAAAACACTTATCTTTAA
>SNQJ01S0148773.1:0-23519 GCA_010110895.2 Picea sitchensis
CTTTCCTACGAACCCTGGGCGATGCAGAAATGTCGACCTTGCACCCCCTACTAAGTTCAGGTGTTCTTCCACGTAACGCGCATTTTCCACCGCCTCTGCTACTGATGCCGGTTTCCACATCCGCACCATAGCTCTTATCTTAGTGTTCAGTCCATAAACGAAGCGATCAGCCTGTCGTTGGTCGGTATCCATATATGACACATATTTGACCAGTTCCATAAATCTGATCTCATACTCTTCCACCGTTCTGCTTCCTTGTATTAAGGCATGAAATTCCCCTACCTGTTGTTCCTCGTAGAATGCTGGTAGATATTTCCTTCGGAACCTTTCCTCAAAAAGTTCCCAAGATACTGTGTCTGGGGTAAGGTGTAGTTGTATTTCTAAGTTTCCCCACCAGTTCAAGGCGCTATCTCGTAACTGGAAAATTGCAATCTTGGCCTTTGAATTGGACGTATAGTCCCTTAAGGAAAAACACCTTGTCATGTCTTCCAACCATGCTTCAGCGTTCCAGTCGCGACCTCAGGCAAACTCAGGAAGTTTGATCTTCTGTAACTCGTGTGTGATGTCGGGTGGAAGTTCTCCCTTAGAGTTCAGCAGGAATACGGATTCTGGGTTCGAGAAGGTGGGGTTCCACTTCAGCCCTATTTGATTTGGTGTCCCTTTGGGTCACCGTTAATGGCTTCAGCGAAGCGTGATGTGAAGACTGAATTCGAGGCGATGGTGGTGGTGAAGATGGCGGTGGTGGCAGTGGTGGTGGTGCTCGTGTCGATGCTCCTCTGCCTCGACCTCTTCGAGTCCTGACCATCTTGTGTACTTTGACCTGCATCGATCAAAGTTTTCAGGGTGAGTTTAAGGATGTTTTCAAATTGGTGCTAATTAAACTAGAAAGCGAGGAGGTTGGTAAGTTTTCTTTACTTGTCACGTAAGCGAGGCGATTCGCGATGCCGGGGGATTGACCTATGAATTTTTTCATGAAACATTTATTATGGTTTTTTGTTCCCAAGTACATAGTGGGGACTTTTGTACTACACATATATTGTGGTCCTCGATGATTTTTTCCCACAAGTGTATCGGTAAATCTTAATCATGAATCGTGGCCTTCACTACTTCCATTATTGTTTGGTTCTTTATTTCTACCACAACATTTTGTTGAGGATTGTGAGGAGTAGAGATCTCCCTCTTAATCCCAAATTCCTTGCAGAATGTTAGTTACATCGATGTGAATTCTCCTCCATTATCGATCTTAATATATTTATTTGAATTCTTTGAAATTTTAAAATTTCCTTTTAGATTTCAAAAATTAAATCCAAGTGTTAAGTGAGAAATCATCAATAAATGAAAACATAATATTCATACCTTCTAAGTGACATGGATGGCATTGGTCCACACACATATGAATGTATGATGTCCAAAATCCCTTTGGTTGCTATCACTACCTGGAAATGGTTATCCATGTGATTTACTCATACACATCCCTTGCATATGACTTCATGATTCACTTGGATTTCTAGAAAACATGTCACCATCATGCTCCGCGATCAGTAGTGTAATTTATGTGAGAAAATATTATATGCCATAGTTCACTTGGAGTAACTATATTATGTGCTATTGTTGAATTTTATTGTCCCTTCAATTTGTATAGACCTCCTTCTTGGACACCAATCACCACATCATCATCAATGATTTTCCTCGCCAATACATGAGAACTTCACCATCAATGAAGAAACTATGATTCTTTCTCATACAAATCTTCAATAGAAAGAATATTATCTTGAAACTAGGTACATACAAAACATCAACTAAGCATATTCATGGGTTTTCTGGAATCCAATCTATAAGATGCTTGACCCACTCCTTTAATTGGATATTGATAGTCATCACCAAACTTCACCTTGTGGTGAATCTTTTTGAACTAATTTTGAGAAAGAATCCTTGTAACTTTTCATGTTCTTAGAAGCACAACTATCAATAATCCATGTTTCACTTCCATGAGTGACTGTACTTGTAAGAGATGATATTAAAACATATTCTTCGCTTGAATCATCTTCTTTGTCTCTCTGCTTGATCATCTTCTTCTCCATGAGCATGATTCCTTTTATACTTTCATTTAGGCTAATGTTTGAGTTGGGATGGTTTGCAATGTGTCCCATCTTCTAGCATATGTAGCATTTTAATTTGAGTAATCCTTTTTAAAATTTTGAGTCTTTTGTAACCCATGAGGCTTTTTGTGTGTGAGTTAGCTTCTTTATTGCTCTTTCCTTTTCTTGCAAGCGTTGCTAGAGTTTGATCTTCCTCATTGCCTAGTTTCTCTTCTATTGTTCCCAATCTAGATTCTTTCTAAGCACAATCCTCCCATAGTATGCTAAATTTTGTTATCTTTCTTCTTGAACATATTCCTTGAATGAATGATTCCCAAGATCTTGGGATACCATTCAAAGTAGTCATCACCAATTTGGATTCTTCTTCGATTGTGCCTCCAATAGCTTCAAGTTGTACTTTGATTTGAGACACTCTTGTGAAAACATATTCTTCGCTTGAATCATCTTCTTTGTCTCTCTCTTGATCATCTTCTTCTCCATGAGCATGATGCCTTTTATACTTTCCTTTTCTGGCCTAATATTTTGAGTTGGGATAGTTTATTGCAATGTGACCCATCTTCTAGAATATGTATCATTTTTAATTTGAGTAATCCTTTTTAAAATTTGTGTCTTTTGTAACCCATGAGGCTTTTTGTGTGAGTTAACTTCTTTATTGCTCTTTCCTTTTCTTGCAAGCACTGCTAGAGTTTGATCTTCCTCATTGCCTAGTTTCTCTTCTATTGTTGCCAATATAGATTATTTCTAAGCACAATCCTCCCATAGTATGATAATTTTTGTTATATTTCTTCTTGAACATATTCCCTGAATGAATGATTCCCAAGATCTTGGGATACCATTCAAAGTAGTCATCACCAATTTGGATTCTTCTTCGATTGTGCCTCCAATAGCTTCAAGTTGTACTTTGATTTGAGACACTCTTGTGAAGTAGGATTGAATGGTTTATAAACTCTACATCTTCACACCCTTGATCTGTTTCCTCAACTTCAACTTCAAGTTGATATTCTTGCCAGAAAGTGTGTTATTCCATAGTGAACTACTCCAACTTCATTTTGCAACTACCAAGATGTCTTCATCTAGGGTTTATGAGGAAACCCTAATTTTTCTAAACAAGAATTTTGGAATTATGATATGAGGGAAAGGTGTGCACTTATTAAGAGAACTCCCTGATGAAATTACTTTGACCAGCGTCCTTCATACATGGGATAACATCATCACCTAGGGTTTTATGTAGAAACCCTAATTTTCATAAATTATGGAAACTACAAAGTTGGTCCAGGGAAAAGATGTGATAGCGTTAGGAGAGTCTTATTATGGTCTTATTTTCCCTATCAATTTCCTCTAGACTATAAAAAATGATTCTTTCAGGCCCACTCTGATACCATGTTAAGTGTAATAAATAAAAGTGGCGTTGGAGGTTGAGGATTTTCTTAGTCTTGCAAAAGTGTCCCTCGCACGCATAGGTATGTTATTCATAGATGAAAATAAGGCGATATTTGGACTATGTCACACACAATTGGTTGATTTTGTAGAGAGAACCATCACAGATAGTATAGTCTAGAAAGGGAGTTTGATTAATTACCATAGGTTGTTGCAATGTTCCCCAAAATTCTCCAAAGCAAGGATATGTGGCATACATGTCTTTCTAGGTGTCATAAGCTACACAACGCACCTATAAAATGTGTATAAAAAAAGTAGGGGGGTTACTTAACAAGTCATCCATATTGTGAGTGGTACATTTCCTGCATTTAATTACAAGATGGAACTGTTGAATATCTAGGCCACCCACTTCGAATGGTGCTTCTCCTTAGTATTACTCTACACATTTATGAATATCTATGGGTGATGACCTATATGGAGGACCGTTTATTTTCCAAAAATGTAGTGCCACTACTACATCAATTATTGTACCAAACTTTAGAATTCCTTTTCACGGGTGTTGTAATTAAGTTTGGCCTCAACAAGCATTTCTGAATGGTATGCTACCGGATTACCTCCCTTTTTAAGTACATACACAATGGAAAATTGAGATGCATCTGTCTCAATCTAAAATGGTTGAGTCATATCTGGTAGATAGAGAACAAGGGCGGAGAATAATTTTGTCTTTATCTTGGGAAATTGGCACTCCTCCTCTGCATTCCCAATAAATTTGACTTGATTAGCTATCTAGTGTAGAGGATGGGCCAGCTGTGAAAAATATGAGACAATTTTTTCTATAATGAGACAATTTTTTCTATAAAATTTAATACCTCCCAATAAGGTCTTGAGATCCTACATAGTGGATGGAGATGACCATTGTGCCAAATATTGTACCTGATTTGGGTCTGGGTGCACCCCTACTATGTCTAATAGGTATCTTAAGTATTGAATGAAAGTATTCACAAAAAAAGACTTATTTTCCTTCACCTAGAGTTGATGTGCCCATAGTATCTCAAGTACACTGCATAAATGTTGAATATGCTCTTCCAAATAATTTCTAAATATCAATATATAATCAAGATAAATGACCAAAAAATTACCCAAGTGTGTCGAGAAGATATCATTAATTAATTGCATGAATGTGGTTGGTGCATCAGGAGTCCAAAATGGCATGACCAGGGCCACCAAAGGAGAGTCCAAAAGTTTCTCTTGAAAGTTGTCTCTCCAAGTGTCTATTGCACTCATGTGAACTTGTTGTTAACATATGAGCTAATATGGGGTGAAAGTCCTCACCATGCCACATGTGAGGACTTGAAGGTGTTGAACCAAATCCTGTTCCATGAGGTTCTTTTAGATGCTATTGTCGATAATGAGAGTGGCCAATTCATGTTTAATCTAACAATTATGTGTGAAAATGGATTACTTGATTAGAGGTGTTAGTTTCATTGACGATCATCAGGATCATCGAGGGGTCATCTTCGGTAGGATTATCGAGAGAAATGACTTTGGGATGTTCAGAGGAATTTGGTTGACCGAATTTCTGAAGATAAGGCTTTGTTGGTGTGAATGTTATTAAGTTCCCGATATTAGGAAGAGGTATGCAATTTCATCTTATGAAAGGTACAACAAGGTGCATTACACGATGTGGAGGGTGATGCATGGGAACCAGTTGAAGGACTAGGATGAGAAGGGATATCATTAAAAGGACAATATCAGGCTTGAGGAGAGAGGATTAGAGGAGCCACTTTACTTTCCACGATCAAGTATCAAATAAAATGCTTGTCTAAGGAAGCAGACTCAAATATATATACTTCATGATGGAAACTCATTAATAAACCAAAATTAAATTTGACAATTAGTACCTCTTATGGATATGCAATGTGTAGTTGGATGCACAACCTATAAAATAAATTGATGTATATCTAGAGTGACTAATTGGAAATTTATTAGATCTAAAACTATCTGGTAAGTAGGTTTAATCAATATCTCGAGGGATAGAAGTTATATTTGAGTGCCTGGAAAAATACATCCCACGACATGATGTTTGATAACATTGTAGCTTCAAGTTCATCGATGTCAATGACAAATGAACAGTTCTCTAGCTAAGTATCCCATTAGTCCTACCTAATTCCCTCTAGATATAGGCATGCACAATTCCCTCCAACTGCAAGATTCTAATATGAATCTTCATGTCCTCATCCATCTCAAGACATGTCTTGAAGTAGGTGGAAATACTGGAGAGCCAAGAGTATATAGTCTCTCCATTCATTTGGCCTGAAAACTTGGAAATTGAAAGAACATATCGAGTTTCATGTGTGTTGGATCTCAACATTGTTGCATACACAGTAACTCATGTAGAACGAGAACACTAACAGAGAGAGATGTGTAAATAAGATTTTGTGAGTGTGTATTGAATTCCCAGGATTATTATTACGTAAAATTCCAGACACCAACAGAGAAAAAATAAACTTCTCCTGTTTGATGGTTTCTCGCTCAATTCAATATAATCTCACAATATCCGTGGATCTGATACCAATTTATCTATAATGAAGATCTATATAAATGCACTTTAGCAAACTCAACTAGCAAAGCAATTCAAGAGGTTAGATAATGCAACACATTGAAAATAAGAGAAAAGTGAAATAGAGAAATGTGATTAGAGCATAAATTGACCATCGGTTCCATTGAGTGAAATAGGAGCACCTTATATAAGCAAGGCAACTTTTTTCATCTCATTATTAGCTATTTACAATGTAAGTTGTTGAAGCAACAAAAAGGCTTGCAGCAGAAATCATGGAATCTAACTAAATGACTATAATGGAAATAGATAAAGTAAACTAAAGGCTTGTAGCAGAAATTGTTGAAGTGAACAAAATGTTTACAACAAAAATCTATGAAGCAAACTACCACATTAATTATGGAGTGCCCCTTCATCCTAGGTAGTCAAGGAAGTGGTGCACACTTTTTGGTGGCCCATTAAGTTTGAAAAGTCACACATATAAATTTAATTTCTCCTTACTTATACCTCACATGAACCAAATTATCTACCCATTTTGACAAATTTTAAAAAATGATTTTAACATTTAGTATATTTTTTTATTTCTTTATAAATCATAGGTTTCAACATTGGGTACACTTTTTTAGTTTCAACTAGAATATTTTTACACCTTCCTTCATTGGAATGAGATTGTATAATACATGTGTCATATGATTTTAGATCATTACAAGACTAGATAAATAAAACTGTATCTTGTCTGAATAATTAGATGTATGCATGTTTTTCAGTGAGAGAAAAAACAAATTCCAAGTTTAACATTTCTTGTGTTTTCAGATATACCCAAATTGATTAATCCACGATTCATGGATGACCTATTTGTATTGATGTTCACAAATCCTTGAAATATACTTTTCAAATCATACAATTTCTATAATGTTAAAACATTTCTTCCAATGAAATTTACATTTACATTTTCCATTCATCATGACACTCTTACAAATCCTTAGCATGGTATTCATCATCAATCACTGCATTTTGAACTTGTCATTGCCAATCAAGAATTGGATAATCTATCTATCATCATTTATTACCCTCCATTTAGTAACATTATCAAGAATTAGATAAAAGTAATTTAATAGTGAACCCATCATTTATTGGAGTTAATTTGGATGCAACATTAGCTAACATATTAATATCTACATTTTTTGATGGAGTAGAAGAAATAGTAAAATCTTTGAATTCATCAATTAGTTTCCATACTAGAAGCTCATAACTTCTCAAACGTGGTGATAAATAATGAATAATATTCTTTACCTACCTTACAATGATTTAACCACCAAAATTTTATGTATCACCTTTAAAATCAATATATATATTTAGACTTTGTATTCTACAACAAGTTGTTAGTACATTCATATTCAAGCATATGGAAAATAAGATAGAATTTTTCTACTGTAGATTAATAAAAAATACTACCGAATCCTACATTTTACGATGATTTGGAACCAGCAAAATACAAATTACAAGGGTCAATATTTACATCCAGTTAGTTGGAAAAACGCTCAACACATATAATAAAGTCATTATTTTTAATAGTCTCAGTGCAAAGGAGTACAAATTTTTCAGAGCCAAAGTTTAATTCTTCTAAAGTGTAACTTCCCGCTTTAGCTTCCGGAAAGGAGTTTCTCTTAATTGATTGTATAAATTTGATTGGTTCATCAGTTCTTTCCAACACGTAACCATGTGCTTCATATGTGCTTCCATATTTATCTTACTTTGGTTTTTTCGTCCACTGAATGGAAACGAGTGAGTTTCAAAATATCCTTGTTAGTTCCATGACCAATATCTACAAGGAATAGATCTTAAGGCTCTAGACTATCAACAATAATAATATCAATGATATGATACACATTTAAATTAGAGGCTAATGTGATTTGAACATCTTTGAACTCCCCTATAACTTTAATGTCAATCATGTCAATATGAATAATAAGATTTCTACATTTGGTTGGTTTAGCATTAATTTTACTACATATTGAAGAAGGCATGATGTTGGAGAATGTTGATGACTCAAAAAACAATTGTGTATATTGTAATTATGAATTTTGAAATTCAATAAAAAATAGAGTTTGGAGAAAAAATGATTTCTATCTATAGCATCATTCATAATAGATTTATGTTTTACCCCAAATTTAGGTTAATCACCAATAATTGTTGTTTTATCTCATAATTTTCCACTTACTTGTGAATCACATAAAGGGATAACATGATAAATTGTAGGATAATTTCTCTCTAGTGAGGAATGTCGAAACGAAAAAAAAAAAAATAAAAATATTAACTCTTTACATTTTTCATATCCCACGACATTATAATCCATATTTATGAATAGTATATTTATTGTTATTTCATGTTTGAGTGTAGGAAGAACTACAACTTTTAGGATTAAGATAAGGTTGTGATGTGGAACGATTATAATTGAAAAGCCCCCTTGCTTCTCAAGTTGTAGTCACTTGTGCCATTTGGGAAGCCTATATATACAAACTTGAAGATTTCAATGTGCTCACATTTTATCTAGATTAAAATAAATAAATGTGGATCTTGTGGTGATCTTGATTTGTGCTCTTGATTTATCTAGATCAAACTTTGAGAGGACACATTCAGGGTGTTTTTCAATATCATGAAGTTTTCCTACTATATATAGATAATCTTGAGCTCTCCAAGTAGGAAGTTGTTGTTTCTTTCCATCCACTTGATTAGCCAAAATCTATTGGATAATTTGACAAGATTTTCTAGCGAAATCAAAGTCAAGAATTGAAGGATTGAAGAATGAACTCACAAATAAAGGTTGAGTAATTTCATCGAGCATGAGTTGAATTAAAACCTCTACATTTTCTACAATAGTCTATGTAACAAATCACGGTTGCTTAATTTCATCAAGCATGAGTTCAACTAAAACCTCTACATTTTCTACAATAGTCTATGTATCGGTCTGAGGGAATTTTTTAGTAGTTCCCTTTTGTCTAGGTTATGAAGGAGCTATGGGAAACTTGTTAATTTTCTTGGAGTATTCACATTAAGTCAACTTAATTCATTTACATGTTGGTTGGGAATTGTATACAATTCTCTAATTTCAACAAGATTCATATTTTTAAGATCAATAGTCATATCTTCAAAAGTTTTCTTAATATTGGAATCCACATTGAAAAGTTTGTGAGAAAAATGACTATTCAAGTTATTTTTATCATCTATACAATGATCAACCCTCCTTTTATCACTAAAACTATTAAAAGGGTTGAATGAACATGTGCTATTTGTAGGGACTCTTTCCAATGGAAGGTCCTAATTAGACCTCTGCATTGTTTGGAATAGGGAATCCATCCAATTTATGACTCAACCATATTAGTTTTATTTTGATTTTACTAATTGTGTCATGGTCCACACTTTATGTAATTTTTTAGTGAAATAAAATGAAATGAAGCTAATATAATATGAAAAATTCAATATGATGTATAGGATAACTAACTAAATTATTTGGATAAACTTAGTACCGTGATATTCTTTTACTACTTTCAAATGATCCTAAATGCAACTTGAAACTAAATGTAGCAACACAAAGACCGGTAAAAGCATAAACTAAGAGGACGGTACGTACCATGCAATGCACTATCAAGAAAAACAATGAAAGTAATATAAAATGAATATCAATTTTATTCATGAAAAGAGGGGTGCCCTTTATTAGTCTCGGAGAGTTCTTCCTCAGTAGGTGCAAGGAAGTTGTCTCTTTATTTCTGCAACGCTTCTCTCAATGAGAATGGTGGAGACCCTTTTAAAAACATGACTGACTTGCTGTACAAACTAACACAATTTCAAACAATAATTATGGAGAAGGTTGATAAACTATAATTGCAAGGAATGTTTACTAAATAACTAACTGATGCAATTGGCATACTAATTCTTTATTAGGACGATTTGTTCTCAAGAATATTGGCAAGGGAAGTTTACAATAGAATTTACCACCAACCGCCAAACTCTGTCATGTTGACTAGAAAATGAATTGCGCACCCCTTACCGATGGAAAAATCCTCCCTTTTAAATATGGAAGTGTCCGTGACTTCTTCCAAATCGCGAGAGAAGCGATCACTAAAGATCGCTAGACATCCACTTGGCCTACACTAACATCTGGCTCTTTTGACCCACAATATGTGAAACATGGTGTGTCTAGTGAGTGGTGCAAGTTATGGAATCCGAAATGGTATCTGCGAGTAAAGGAGGTTGGAGATCTACGATATTGTCCACTAGATGTTGTACAGTGGTTGGCTCTTCAAGGAGCCGTGGGTCGAATAGCTTGATATTGTTCATATTGAGAACATCATACACCAAGCCAGGTGGTTCAGGTGATAGGATTTCTCACCAATTATTTCCATAAATTTGTATGGGACATAATGCAGTGGGTGAAGATTATGGCGGTGTCATTTGAAGTGTTTCTTACCACCAAGAACCACACACAATCTCATGGTTGAAAGACCAAGGGTGTGCGACGTTTATGGTGCCTTTGTTTTCATGATCTTGTGTTGCTTGTAAGGCAAATGATATCTATGAATGACGTTGTGCTATGATGTGAATGAAGATCTATGCTAAGTGATACTCTTATTGTTGGCATACAGATCCCAGAGGTGCAAGAGTGAGGAGCATCTATGAGGGAACAAGGGGATGAAACCAAGACAAACCCTTTGAAGGTGAAACCGCTGAGAAACGTGCTGTCCGATCAGATGCTGTTGAATGATGTGCATATATTATTCCGAGTGTTTATTTTTGGAAAAATAACTGTGAAGAGAGTGGAGCAAAGTATAGTTGAAAACCTTTGTCTTCATGTCAATCTAGGGCAGAAATGGAGCCGAAAAACAAAGTTGTGAAGCTCCAGGATGAAAAAGTACATCGGCTGCGGTACGAGGAAGCTGAGTTCAGATCGGCAATACCACCAAGAAACCTGAAGGAGGCCACATGATGGAAAAATAGGTTAGTGATCTATGCATATGAGGTAGTTTTATGACACGGAATAAATAGATCTAGCTTATAAAAATGACATAATACGACTCAAATAGCATCATGGTTATCGAGATTTGCAGGGAGACCACATAGAAATTCCATGGAAATCGGATTCTGATGGACGAGATGGGATGGGTAGAGGTTCTTAAATACCATGAAAGAGATTATATAGCTTACTTTGTGAGCATAAAGAGTAGGTGCTGATGAATTTTTCCACTTGTCTGGGAAGCACATGCTAGTATAAATTGCGTTGGAGATTGAGAATGGTATTTTTTGTGCCGAAATTACCCCTGCAGAAAGAGACATGTGCGTTGTGGGTGATAATAAGATGATCCTCAATTTGCAGAACACATAATTGATTAGGTTTATAGAGATAATTGTCACAGATTGTGTAGTCTAGAAAGGGAGTTTGGTTGATGATGTTAGGTTGTTGCAAAGTGCACCAAACTTCACCAAAGAACAAATTTGTAGCTTATGATGTCTGGAAAGAATCATACGCTACATAACACACCTCTAAAATGTGCATAACCTACATAAGGGAGAAACTTAACAAGTCAACCATTGTGTTGGAGGTACCCTTATATTTAATGACTGAGTAGAATTGTTGAATATACATTTCCCACTTTAAATGGAGTTGTTCCCAAGACTTACTCTATGAATGATGAATATCGCCTGATGATCGGTATGGAGGATTGTCTATTTTCCCAAAATTTAATGTCGCCACTTCTTTAGTGCATGTACCAAGATGTATAATTCCTTGTCATATGTGTTTTAGTTTACTTTTGCCTCTACAAGCATCTCATAGTGGTATGTTCTTGGATAACCTCCTTGTTTCAGTACAACCCTAATGGAAAATTGAGAGGCATCTATCCCAATCTCAAAGGGATGATTCATGTCAACTAACCATAGAATAGGGGTAGAGCATATTTTTTTCTTCAATCGCATAAAGTGGCACTTAGCCTCTATAGTCCAAACAAATTTGTCTTGATGGGATAACTAGTGCAGAGGACAAACTAGCTCAGAGAAATGAGAGACAAATTTCCTAAAGAAATTAACTCCTCCCACGAAAAAATTTTTGAGGTCATGTGAATTTGATGGAATTGACCATTGTGCTAAGGCCTATACCTGAGAAGGCTTAGGGTGCACTCCTTGTGTATCCAATATGAACCGAAAATATTGAATGAAATTTTGTCCAAAGAATCACTTCTTTTCCTTGACCTGCAACTTATGTTCCCGCAAAATCTAAAGTATTCTACATACATGTTGGAGATGGTCTTTCCAAGATTTATTAAATATCAAAATATGGTTGTCCCATTTGGTTTTCCCATTTGTCATCCCAAATGACAAATGGCATTACCAGCCACTCAAAAATACCAAACTTTCTCTTGAACGATGTCTTCCAGGTGTCTTATGCATGCATGCAAACTTGATGATGCCATCTTGTCAGTTCCATCTTAACGAAGAAGAAAGTCCCTTGTAGGTGGTCTAGAAAATATTCAATCCAAGGTAGGCTATAATAATTTTTTAATACTGGATTTATTGAAGGAACTATAGTCACTCATTAGGCACCACTTGGAGTTTTTTTTCCTCGAAATAATAAAGGTGGGGGGATGCACAAGGTGATGATGAAGGTTTGATATGGCTTGAGTATAGAAGTATCCAATCTATCATTCTATTTAAGCAGCTTCTTGAGGAGCTAGTTTATAGGAAGGGGTTTTGGGAAGAGAAGCATTAGGTATGAGATCAATGTAATGCTTAATATATCGATATGAGGGTAGTCCCATGGGATATGTGAGTACATATAAAAATTATTGTAGTAGGAGGACCATGTACAAAGGTGTAGGATTGGTCATATTATCATGTTTAACGGGGAGAACAAGGCACAAATATGTGCACATTTATTGATACTAATTTGCTTAACAATTGTGTTTCTAGTAAGGGGTGGCATGGATTTTGGAGAGAAATATGTGATCACATAGGTGCACCCGTCAAGTCTCAAGTAGTATTGGTGAGATTTGGTGTGGTAAACAATGTGCTAGTAGGAAGGCCTAGTAATAAGTCAACACAATCTAGAGGGAATACATCACATGTTATTGTATCTCAAAACAGGCCAATAGTGAAGGTGACCATACATAACCAATAAATTGTGACACGAGGGCCTCCCTTGCACCCGTGAAACTTGAATGGAGTAATATGGGTGGTGGGGAGTTGAAGGTATTTTACCAGGGTCCCCGGACATGAGGTTTTTGGCTACCATTGTCCATGATGGTGGGCTTCCCAATTCACGCTTAATATAGAAATTTCATGAGTAAATAGGGGAAAACAAGAGACCCTAGTTCATTAGTGGTCATCATAATGAGGGATGGGTCTTCTTCAATAGGATTATTTAGGGAGACAACTTCAAGAGGTGCATGGGAATATATCAAAACGACCTATGTAAGAAAAAATTGTACGGTTGCGCGGACTCTTAAGTGCATGACAATCTACAGAAGAATGCAAATTGGTTTCCAGGAGCCTATGCATGTGGGCTATGTTATGAAGGGCAGGGAAAATTACCAGTATGAGAGGGACTTGTTCAAGCTAGAGGAGTGTGGATTCTAGGTACCACTTTACATTCCACAACCAAGGCTCGAAGAAAATCCTTTTCCAAGGAAGGAATTTCGAATAAACCCACTTCACAATGTTGACTTAGTAACAAACCATAATTAAAATTGGCAGTAATACCTCTTTTGGACTTGTGATGTGTAGTTGGAAATTTGATGTGAAGTTTGCAGAAGACATCTATGTATCCTTGGATGGAATGATTGGTGAGTTTTTGAAGCTGCAACCATCTAGCAAGGAGGTTTTGGCATCCCAAGGGATATGTTCTTTGAGAGCCTAGAAAATACGTCAGCGCGATGTTTACTGTGATGGATCGACAAGTTCGTCGATGTCTATGACCAAGGAAGAGTAATCTAGTTAAGTGTCCCACCAAGTTTTTTCAATTCCTTCCAATTGCATACTGGTGATCTAATGTTTCATATCTTCGTTCATCTCATGACATGTCCTAAAGTAGGTGGAAATAATGTAAAACCAAGATTCAACAGTATCACCTTTCATTTGGCCCAAAAAATTAGGAAATAGAAAGTGCGTGCGTATATCGAAAGTTGCATATGTGTTGGAGCTCGACATTGTTGCAAAAGGAGTAACTCATGTAGAGTCATGGCTAAATATTGAATTGATGTTGTGACATTGGATGATGAATCTGCTTTGGATGAATCCATTCAAAACGTCATGATTTTCATTCACCATTGAGTTTTCTATGGGATGGGATGCTGATATGAGACCCAATTGGATCCTCGATGCACTAAGGATGCACTCGAAACCCTGAGAAGGGTGTGTGGAGTATGTCGAAAGAGGGTGCACTGAAAATCCTAAGAGGGATGTCAAAATCTAAGAAAATAAATTGATGGATGGCATCTCTTATGAATCTCGTGCTTAAGTAGTTGGTTGGGATCCAAACTTTGATACAAATTTATCTCAAATGCAACATGAAAACTAAATGCAGCCATACAGTGCGCAATCGCAAATAGAATGCTAGAAACCGGATCGTGGAGCACAAAATAAAACAAATGTGGAAATAAACAATTTAAGATTACACAATACAATAGAGACACGATATATGTGGTTCACCCAGGGCTAATACGCCCATTTAGAGAAATTTATAGGTCCTTACTTTTATTATCCAACAAAATGAAGGATGCAACCTACAACACACCAACTGTAACTCCCCTTCTTTCTCTCACAGACTCCCTCTTATCGTATCACAACATTGGCAATACACGCCCACAATAATAATAACTCCATCATAAAATATAGTTTCCTCTAGGGAAAAATCCCTAAAATAACTTCAACCATTAAATATGCAAACCCTATAATGGAACCAATCCATTGACTACTCTGGAATTACAATATCTTACTTAGGAAATTTTCCTAATATTTTACTTTAGTGTTTCCCAAATCCTCGGGCTAAAAATTGTCTTCCTTAGACCCCCTTGAGCGACAAATTGTGGGGGAAACCTCCACAACCCCCTGTTAGGAATGGTGTCCAAGTACAAAGAAACAAACCCCAAATCAGGAATATAATCAGGATCCTCAACCAACATAGAAAACTAAGAGGGTGTTGCACAACAAAAAGACACAAAGAATTCTCAACAAGTCAATGAAAGTAAATTTAAAAAATGACCATCAATTCTATTCAACAAAAGAGGGGTGCCCTTTATTAGGCTGGGCGACTTTCTTGGGCAATTGCAAGGATGTTGATGCTTTATTTCTGGAACACTCTACTCAATGAGACTGGTGAGATTTGTTAACAACATCATTGTTTGACATAAACTTAGACACTAACAGTAAGTATGGAGTGCCCTACTCAACTAGACTTGCAAGAGATGTTTATTAAATAGTTTATTAAATAAATAACTAATGCAACTAACATACTAATTATTTATTAGTAATCACCCTCCTCAACAAGACTAGTGATGGCAAGGGAAATTTACAATAGAACTTACCGACAATTTTCTAAACGGCCCTCATGTTGATTGGCAAGAAAGGGTGAAGGGTGCACTCCTTTCCTCTGCGGGCCGCTCAAACCTCGAAAAGTTCACTTAATAAAATAAAGAAAATAATATGAACAACCAATAGTATTATAAAAATGTTTGGTAATGACCATTTGATTATAGTACTATGCTTAAAGGATATAGACAAGAAATTTATGAGATAGACTAAATAAACAAGTTACTTATAAGTAAAATAAGTTTGTACTATAAAATCAAATGCTCATATCATTACAAAATTAAGTAAATGAGTAGAAAATGTTCCAAAAACTGTGCATTTTAGAACTTAAGTTTGACTTCAAAAAATTGTTGCACAATGGAAAAATTTACAAAAGAAAAGTCACAAGATACACGAGCAAAAATCCTTTTACAATAAATCCTTCATATTTAAAGAAAAGAATAAGAGGGAAAAACATATGAACTTGAGACACTTGAGTGACTATTCATCTATCCTCCTTGTCTATTCCTTGTCTATTGGTTATCTCTAACACTTCATCTTCTTTTCTTTAAGAGGATTAACTTCCTTTGACTAGCTTGACGGTTAACATTCCTATTTGGGTTGTTTAAAATTTTCTATAAGATGGCCTTCATATGATTTGATGAAGCTTATTATCTTTCCCTTCTCCACCTTCTCACAAATATCACCCTTTACTCAAAATATATTAAGAAAAACTATTTCCTTCTAATAAAAAGTATGTAGTTGAAGAGTGCTTTGTACAATGTGTTGTTTTTGCTTATCCATTTCTTATGTTTCTGGATTTTAATTATAATTATGTGCCTAGAAAGAGCTTAAATGAATCTTTGGATAGCTAATTCTCTAATCTTAAAAAGAGATCTTATACCTTTCGTGTTGAGGGAAATACAACCCTCAAACTCCTTAAGCACAAGTCCAAAAGAAGGAGATGGAAATCCTCTACTATATTTTTTGTGTGTTACCATAGAACTCTTAACATATATTTTTAAGGGATAAGGTTGAAAAGACAACTTCCAAGCATGGTCAAATGATACTCTAAGGAGAAGGGAGAAGAAAATTTTCCTCACATTTATTTTTAGGACCAAAAGCCTCTCTAATGGGGGAAGAATGATCCACAATTGATCATTATTTAATTTGTCATCTATTGGTACTTTTTTAGTAAAAAAATTGAAATAGTTAACTTGTAGAGACCATTTTGGGGGGTTATGTCATTATTTAGGGTCTAGGATCTTCCAAAAGTTTATTTATTTAGGGTTTAGGCCTTCGAAATCTACTTTGAGACATCAAACAACATATTTTGGTATAAACTTTGTGAGCATAGCTTCATTCCCTTTGACATTACTCAGCAAACAAAAACATTCCAACAATGTGAAACTCACATCAATCAAAGTTCTTGAGAGGAATTTGTGCCTCCAACAATTAAAAAAGATTTTAGAGCATGTGAAACCCTAACACTAACTAAGGGTTCATGCATGTAAAAACCCTAACCTTAAAACTACTAAGAGAAGGGATTCCATTCTTAGAAGATTGTGTATCATCCCTTCAAAGTATTCAAGGCAACTTCATAGTGAATGCTTCTTTCTTTGTATTTTCATTTCATAAGTGAGAAAAGAGAGAAAGCATAGGTCTCATCTTTTTTCCAATATTAGATTTTCCAAGTCACATCTTGTGTTCATGTGTTCTTATACTTGTTCTTTCATTTGAGATCTCCATTATTTCCATAAATTTAGTAATAAGAAATCTAAAATCTAACTTAAAAATTGATAATATTATAAAATCTATGAGACAATCTCAAGGGAAAACTAACATTTAGTTGATGATGCTGGGATTCAATTATTTCCCATAAATTTGGGAAATGACTTTTCTTTTCTTCAAAATCCAATCACTATTTTTTTATTCAAAATCCATTTCTGAATGTACAAATAATCACTCAAATCTAACAATCTAACAATTTCTCACCTATGTATCCAGCAAATGTCTCATTTCCTAGTCATTTCCTAGAACATTGAGCATAGCCCTAAATTTAATAATAAGAAATCTAAAATTAACTTAAGAAAATATTTATAAATATTATACAATCTATTACATTAATCACAACGAAATTTATATCTTTAAAAAAAACTCTAATATATTTGTACTGCATCGTATCCAAATCTCATTTGCACCATAGAATACAAAAAAATGGTCAAGATAGAATAGTCCTCTGATTAAGTTCTGAAACAATTTTTGCACCGTAGCCCTCCCAAAAAAAAGGGAGTCCAGAAAATTTGCACCATTATTCTGGACTCTTTTTTCAACATTTGCACCATTTTTTAACCACTAGTTTGTTGATCGATTAGGTTCCAAAGAGTTCAAAACTCCATTTTCACGAAACGGTGAAATGGAGGGGGCGCGACTTGATCTTTAGAAGGAAACGACACTACTTTAGTTTCAGTTTAAATAAATTTCAAATTGTATGAGATAGGGTTCTCCGACCCCAACTAACGCTGCAGGTCGTAGGCAATAAGTCGAAAGATCTTTTAAATCTATTTTGAAGAAGAAACACAAAACATTAATCAGTTGTCATGAAGGAAGAAAAATGAAACAAGTAAAATGATGAAAATGAGAGAGAAGGATGATGAAGAAAATGATTGGGATGAATTTGATGATGAAGAATTATTCGAAGGCGAGGATAAGAATTCTTACAGAATATTCTGTCCTCTTCTTACTGATGGTATTGAAGACGCATCCACTCCTCCCCCTTATTGAAGACCCATCCAGTCCTTTCGCGGCGGAAGACGATGAGGTGGACCAAAAGTTTGATAGTTTCCTGGCCGAATTTCCAGGCGATGATGATGAATTTGCGTATTTGCGATTAAGGTAAACTGTAATTACAACCCTTCAATGCTTTTACTCGAAATTTGATAGCACCACCCAGAAAGAAAATGACGTTTGTTTTATACGGAGAGGCGCTGTTAGTGTTTCCCACTAACGAATATAACACATAAATCTTAATGCAGAAAGGATGAGAACGAAATCACAGTTGCTCTGTCAATGGAAGATATTCGAGAACTGGACAGCTCAACACCCTTCTGGGCAACAGCACAACATATCGACGCCTACTTGCAGTAAGTCAACTAGCTTGATTCTTTTGGTTTTTGTTCTCACAGATTCCGCATACTAGTATGAATTACTACTTACCTGCCTTGTCGTCACAGTTGTCGTCTGAGACGATTTCCCGATGAAATCCAAAAGAGAATAAACCGATGTTCTGCTTATATGATCAGCCTCAACATTTTGGATCTCAGTGAGTGGAACGACCGAGCGCCCCTCAGCATTATGGAAAAGGCCTTAGACAACGAAATGAAAGAAGTTGATTTCAATATAATTCCTCTACTATACGGGTAACGTAAAATTCCATCCACTGCGAAATTACAGATTTGATTCCTGATAGTCAATATCCAACGCTGCAGAAAAAATTTCGCAGCGTTGGATATTGACTATCAGAAATCAAATCTCTAATTTCGCAGTGGATGGAATTTTACGTTACCTGTATTATATTGAAATCAACTTCTTTCACCCCTGGGAATTAAAAACTGTCATGCATATGCCATAGCAAAGTAAGACAACTGAGAACTCCACATCCATTATTCTTTTAACTCTTATTATTTTTTCTTTAGATGTTTAATATTCTTTTCCTGAACCCTATTACAGTGCTGTTGCTAAGAAAGCACAGATAGATAAAAATCTGGTAAAATGGTATGAAATACAGGTAAGGCTTGTTGAATTTGGTTTCGCCACATTCATTCCATGATTTTGTTCAAAAAGTAATATATCCCTAAACTAAGGGTGCGTCGTATTTGATGCAGTCTCCTCAACAATCGAATGCGCTGGATTGTGGTTTTTATATTATGAGATTTACAGTGGATTTTGTGAAGAATATCTGTTCACCCAATCCTTTACCAGTACAGGATCTTGTAAGAAATTAATAAGAAAGTTGTTCTTATCAATTTATGTTTTTAAAACATACTCATTATTTATCTTTCGCAATGTGTCCGTTTGTTTTATGTTAGTTCTACCTGTTACAATCTTCCAAATGTTATATCGAAGATGAGCATAGTGACTTAACTCAGGGAACTGAAAAGGCTATACAACAATTGAAAGGATTTATTGGATCAATCCAACCAGAGGAGAGGGATTGGATGGATTGGAGTGAGTCCTCTCTCTTCTAAGTTATTAATTTTTTTGATATTTTCAAATAATATATGAATAAGCAATTTGTTTTACTTCAAAATCCTAATTTAGAGATGTTGCAGTGGATGGATTTTCGGAAGGAAGCCAATGCACCATTGACATTGTAAGTTTACAGACCAGCCCGTAAACTCGTTCAAAAAATTTACCAAAGAAATATGAATCGTCATTTCATTGCTTATATAATTATATTCTTCCAAAACATAACTATTTTTTAATCAACCAGTGGCCGTATTGTATTCCGGAGAAAATTCTAAAAGTTGCTGTCAATGAATACGAATACGAGGTTAAAATGTTGAATTGTGTGGACAGCACCTTTGGTGCCATCTGATTACGTGATGAAGCACTGGAAACATATATATTAGATGATTACCAGAAAGTTGATTGAAGTGTAATAAAAAATCAAGTTTACCACCTACAGTTATTATTGTTTTCATACCAACATAATGCTGATACATTTACTGTTTGATTTTAAAATGTTTTAATTTTTAAATGAAAACCACTATGTACTTAAGTACCGGTATAATATATTTTCTTGTTTTATTTGATACATGTTATCAACATAATAAATAAGAATATGTTTATATGTTTCAATGTTAAATAATACCTCTAATTAAAAATTATAATTAATTTTTTTCACATTATTTTCATATATAGTAAATATCATATATTAATAATAACTTTTATGTAAAATAGTTGATATAAGTAGATAGGCACCATGTGCGATGTTTATGGTGCCTTTGTTTTTCATGATCTTGTGTTGCTTGTAAGGCAGATGATACCTATGAATGACGTTGTGCTATGATGTGAATGAAGATCTATGCTAAGTGATACTCTTAGTGTTGGCATACAGATCTCAGAGGTGCAAGAGTGAGGAGCATCTATGAGGGAACAAGGGGATGAAACCAAGACAAACCTTGAAGGTGAAAACCAGTGAGAAATGTGTTGTCTGACCAGAAGAACAAGCTGAATGATGTGCATATATTATTCCGAGTGTTTATTTTTGGAAAAATAACTGCGAAGAGAGTGGAGCAGAGTACAGTTGAAAACCTTGTCTTCATGTCAATCTAGGGGTGAAATGGAGTGGAAAAACAAAGTTGGAAGTCGAGTGATGAAAAAGAGTACGTCAGAAGGTATTGAGGAAGCGGGAGTCTAGATCAGAAGTAATACTACTAAGAAACATGAAGTGAGGCCACACATGATGGAAAAATAGGTTAGTGATCTATGCATATGAGGTAGCTCGAAGGACATGTGGAATAAATAGGATCTAGCTTATGTAAAATGACACAATACGACTAAAATAGCATCATGGTTATCGAGATTTGCAGGGAGACCACATAGAAATTCCATGGAAATGGATTACCAGCTTGGACGAGACAGACGGGTAGAGACTTTAAATACCACAGCAGATTATATAGCTTACTTCAGGAGGCATAAAGAGTAGGCGCTGATGAATTTTTCCACTTGTTTGGGAAGCACATGCTAGTATAAATTGCGTTGGAGATTGAGAATGGTATTTTTTGTGCCGAAATTACCCCTGTAGAAAGAGACATGTGCGTTGCGGGTGATAATAAGATGATCCTCAATTTGCAAAACACATAATTGATTAGGTTTATAGAGACAATTGTCATAGATTGTGTAGTCTAGAAAGGGAGTTTGGTTGATGATGTTAGGTTGTTGCAAAGTGCACCAAACTTCACCAAAGAACAAATTTGTAGCGTATGATTCTTTCCAGACATCATAAGCTACATAACACACCTCTAAAATGTGCATAACCTACATAAGGGGGAAACTTAAGAAGTCAACCATTGTGTTGGAGGTACCCTTATATTTAATGACTGAGTAGAACTATTGAATATACATTTCCAACTTTAAATGGAGTTGTTCCTACATCTTACTCTATGAATTGATGAATATCAGTGGATGATGATCGGTATGGAGGATTTTCTATTTTCCAAAAATGTAATGTCGCCACTTCTTTAGTGCATGTACCAAGTTGTATAATTCCTTGTCATATGTGTTTTAGTTTACTTTGGCCTCTACAAGCATCTCATAGTGGTATGTTCTTGGATGACCTCCTTGTTTCAGTACAACTCTAATGGAAAATTGAGAGGCATCTATCCCAATCTCAAAGGGATGATTCATGTCAACTAACCATAGAATAGGGGTAGAGCATATTTTTTTCTTCAATCGCATAAAGTGGATCTTAGCCTCTGTATTCCAAACAAATTTGGCTTGATGGGATAACTAGTGGAGAGGACAAGCTAGCTTAGAGAAATGAGAAACAAATTTCCTATAGAAATTAATCCCTCTCATAAAAATTATGAGGTCATGTGAATTTGATGGAATTGACCAATGTGCCAAGGCCTATACCTAAGAAGGATTAGGGTGCACTCCTTGTGTATCCAATATGAACCACAAATATTGGATGAAATTTTGTCCAAAGAATCACTTCTTTTCCTTGACCTGCAACTTATGTTCCCACAAAATCTAAAGTATTCTACATACATGTTGGAGATGGTCTTTCCAAGATTTATTAAATATAAAAATATCATTCAAATGAATTACTACAAGATTACGCAGGTCAGGACTGAAGATGTCATTAATTAGTTGCATGAATGTGGTTGTCCCATTTGTCATCCCAAATGGCATTACCAGCCACTCAAAAATACCAAACTTTATCTTGAACGATGTCTTCCAGGTGTCTTTCGCATGCATGCACACTTGATGATGCCATGTTGTCAGTTCCATCTTAATGAAGAAGCAAGTCCCTTGTAGGTGGTCTAGAAAATATTCAATCCAAGGTAGGCTATAATAATTTTTAATACTGGATTTATTGAGGGAACTATAGTTAGTCATTAGGCACCACTTGGAGTTTTTTTTCCTCGAAATAATAAAGGTGGGGGATGCACAAGGTGATGATGAAGGTTTGATATGGCTTGAGTCTAAAGTTGTCCAATCTAGCATTCTATTTCAGCAGCTTCTTGAGGAGCTAGTTTATAGGAAGGGGTGTTGGGAAGAGAAGCGTTAGGGATGAAATCAATGTAATGCTTAATAGATCGATATGAGGGTAGTCCCATGGGATATGTGAATACATATAAAAATTATTGTAGTAGGAGGACCATGTAAAAAGGTGTAGGATTGGTCATATTATCATGTTTAATGGGGAGAACAAGGCACAAATATGTGCACATTTATTGATACTAATTTTCTTAACAATTGTGTTTCTAATAAGGGATGGCATGGATTTTGGAGAGAAATATGTGAGCACATAGGTGCACCCGTCAAGTTTCAAGTGGTATTGGTGAGATTTGGTGTGGTAAATAGTGTGCTAGGCTTGTTGGTAGGAAGGCCTAGTAATAAGTTGACACAATCTAGAGGGGATACATCACATGTTATTGTATCTCAAAACAGGCCAATAGTGAAGGTGACCACACATCACCAAGAAATTGTGACACAAGGGCCTCCCTTTTGTACCTAGGAAACTTGGAATGGAATCATATGTGGGGTGTTGGGGAGTTCAAGGCATTTTACTAGGTCCTGGGACATGAGGTTCTTTTGGCTACCATTGTCCATGATGAGGGCTTCCAATTCATGTTTAATCTAGAAATTATGAGTAAATAGGGGAAAATTAGAGGTTCCTAGTTCATTAGTGGTCATCATAA
>SNQJ01S0148774.1:0-12953 GCA_010110895.2 Picea sitchensis
TGCGCGCAGAGGGAAATAGCGAGCAAAACGAGCATCGGCATGGAAATAACCAACAGGCAGAGGAAAGCGAAAGCGTAAAGGCGCCCTGCCATGGAATTTAACTCACCATTAATCGTTGGGTACGTCGATGGGCTGCGCCATGATCCCATCACGTGGCCCCGTGCCACGCCGCCCTTCGGGCTCGTGCAAACTCCTTCCATTTAACTGCGCTGACACCCCATCCGGGGGATCTTGAAGACATATTGCTTGAAGGGTGAAGCAAGCAATATTGTGAAGGCATCATAGGTTCATCATGGCGGCTCGACTCCATTCTTGTATGAGGTATGAAGATGTTTTGCAAAATACATTTCATCCATGGTTGCTGGAATATTTACATTCAATTTAATTTCTCGGGCATCTCAAGCTTCCCACATGAGGAGCTTAATTTTTATTTGAACGATTGTCTTCTAGAATTTATAGGGTGTAGTTCAACTAGGCTTCGTATTATATCCTTCATGAAAGCTATTGCAAACCTTCATGTGGTTCATGAAGATACCACGGTGAGGATGTTTTTACACTCCTTTGATGGTAAAATAATAGATTGGTATGAAAGCCTGGGATACCACGGTGAGGATGTTTTTACACTCCTTTGATGGTAAAATAGTTGATTGGTATGAAAGCCTTGGAGATAAATCAATTTCTTCATTTGTAGGTTTTTTAAGGTGTTTCTCAAGTGTTGGGATAGTAATAATGAGGGGCTAAGGTGTGAAAGGTTTATTGAGGATCTTGTAACAACCATACCAAAAGAAGAAGATGCATGGACCACTGTAGAAGATCAATCACATCCTCATGTTACCCTTGAAAAGCAAGAACCGATCCATTTGTCCATTGAAGATCAAAGGCATGAAGCAAGAACCGATCCATTTGTCCATTGAAGATCAAAGGCATGATGAGGAGGCATCTACTTCATTCCTCATAAAAAAAATTAAGAATATGAAAATTCACTTCACGAGGAAGACCTTGTTGAAGAAGAGAGCATCCATTTATCCACACAAGAAGACCTTATTGGTGAAAGCACTCAAGCCATCATTCTCAAAGACAAATTTTTGGTAAGCCATGATCATCCTCGAATTTCCACACTCAATGATACACTTATTGAAATTTTTGAGGAAGATGTGTGTTCAGATTATTTGATTCTCCATTTTATGAAGATAGGGCCAGCCAAAAATATGTTGTTGTGAACATGCATTTTCAGAATTTTAGTCATAGTTTGGATGAAGATTATTGGATATTTTTAGGAGATCCTATCTATGATTCTTCTAGTGTTAAGAAAGTGCGGATTTTTAGGTTCTTGGACAGCCTAATATAGTAGAAGCAAATTCAAAAAATTCTGCAGTTAATTTCCAGTCATGCTCATTTGTAAATCATGCAGAAATTTTTCAGATTTATGAACATTTTATTGCAGAAAATTTCCAGCCACCAACATCTTCATATTTTGGTGTGTTCTCCTAGAAAATTTTAGTTGGAAATGATCACTTATATGTTGGGAATTGTATGGAACAAGGCATGAAGTCTAATTTGTGTTGTAGAAATTTTCAGCCTTGGGAAATGAGCCAACAAACCATAATATGTACACAGAAAAAATTTCCATATCCGAAAATGTATTTTGTACTTTGTCTTCATGCTCACTAAAAGGTAGTTTTTCAATGGAGAAATCTAAATCTTTGATTCTTGAGGATAATGAGGATGATATTCTAGTTTTTGATGGGCTGGCATATCTTTAAGAAGACTATATAATCCCCATCCAATAGTGGATAGAGGAATCTTGCAGTGGTGCATGCCATCTTTGGCATGGATTTGATGTTTCTGACTATCTTCATGATGAAGTTTCAGATTTCAGCCTAGCATCCATAAATATTCCATCATATTTATATGAGGTGTTTGATATCTCATTGTTTGATTCATAGTTAAACACAAGGGAAGAGGTTTTGATGTAAATAAAGAGCTAAGGTGGCTATGTTGGCTCTATGATTTCATTTAGCTCTTATACTTTCTCATGTTATATCTTATACTTTCTCATGATTTCACATACTATGTAGTGTTGATAGATGATGATGACATGCTCCTTGGTGCTATGACCCTTGTGTTGGTATCTTCATGCCTTTGATTTAGTTTGCTTGATGATGGTTCTAGTGCCTTACTTCATAGTGTTTCTCCTTGCATGTTCATATGGTGTGATGGGATATGACTCTTGAGGTAGAGCGCTCTACCATTTTATGTGTCTATTTTAATCTTATGATGATGCTTGACAAAATAGACAATGAATCTCATGGAGTGCCCACTTCCTTGCCACATAGATTTGCATGGCATTCTAATTAGAGGATTTATCTAAATATTAGAGTGTCTATTGTACTCCTACAATGATGTTTGATGAGATAGACAACAGATCTTGCAAAGACCTCACCTCCTTGGTACATTTTGAAGCAACCTAACGTTTCAGGTTGATATTGGCAAGGTTGATGGAATCACAATTCGTGGAAAGAGTGCCCTAGGTTTTATGTGTATATCATGGTGTTGTGATGATATTTGATAGAAAATACACTTAATCTTGGGGAGTGCTCCACTCTTTCTTGCATTTTTAGCACTTGGCATAGTTTTTAGGTAATTTTAAACTTGTGGAGGAGAATGGATGATGTGGCACCAACTGGAGAGGGCACCCTAGGGTTTATGGTGTCTATATTGACATCATGTTGTTAATTGATGGAATAAACACATCATAGTGGAATGCTCCACTCCTTCATGGTTTTTCAGTCTGGCATGGTATGTATGGAGGGGCCAACCCACTCCTTGATGCACATATGGACTCTATTGCTAGAGCAATTGGCTTCTTGGTTGTATATTGAGTTTGAGATTGCACTTTATGATGATTATACACCCTATTATCTCCCAGGTTCTCACTAGGTGTAAAATTCCTTAGCACAAGGATGAGACCCTAAGGGCAACTTAGGCAAGCCACCACTATCACCTCAGTGGCTTTGCCTTTCTGACGCTAGACTACAGATGGTCCTTGTCAAGGGGGTGTTCCCTAAGGTCAAATAAGTTTAATTTGTTATAGTGTGAAGTGGGAGCAAGAAAGAGCTTAGTGTTTATGTTCTTATCTAATTTAATGTGATTTAATTAATGTTCTTTAAACTCACAACTAAAACTAGATTCCCAATAATCCTTAAATATTAACCAATACAACACACAACTAAATTAAAGCAAGTAGATTCAATATTATGAGATGAAACTCAACACACTTGATTATGGAAAAAAAAAGACCAAATCTAAATCTATTTTAAGAATGATTAATGCAGAAATTTCATGTTTAAAAGAGATCTATGAACATGTGACAAAGTTGGCTAAATCTAGCAAATCGATTTAGTATTTTTACTAAGTAGAGTTAGATTTGTGAAATTAACATGTAAATTAATCCAAGATCTTGATTTAAGATATTATTTCAAAGTAAATTCCAGACGTTAAATCAACTTAGAAAAAATAGCCTCAACAAAAGATGAAATGGTTTGCAAACTAGGGCAAAAAGGTGAGACGTCTAGGGTTTTTAGATCTAGTGTCCTCACTTTCTATCTAAAATATTTATGTGTGATGTTCTTAGATGCCAAAATCAGATTTAAAACATAAATTTCATGTATATTTAAATGATTTCCAACCAACGATAAGAAAGAGACTAAAGCAAGCAAAGCATCTAGGATTTTTATGCTAAGAAGTAGGACAATTTTCCTTTCGACTATATAGAATGAGTTCAATCCTATTTTTATGATATTTATCTATGAAATAAATCAGATCTAGATTAGAAAATCAATGCTCTATCAGGATATTATGTCAAAGCACACAACAAGGACCCCAAACTTAAGATGCATTGTTTTTTGGTTTTAAGGATTAAATGCAATCTGATTTCTAAGGTAATTTTATGTGGCAAATTCCATATTGCAAACAAATCAAAACAAAAGAAGTAAAAGAGAAGATGAATTTTGGTTTTTTGGGTTGGTTGAGAAGTAAAGAAGACTAGTGCCTTGGTTTATTTTGGGAAATGGGGTCAAGATGCACCTGAAGGGGGTGATTCCTTTAAAGATCTAAAGGGAAAGTATAGATGTCAAAAAAATATCCTACAAATCCTAGATCTATTAAATAAATTACTACAAGTAATGGAAGGGAGGGACCTTCAAGAACCATACCACCTCCAAAACTACAAGGGAGTGCTTTCACTTGAAAGGAAATGAGTGCTGATTTTGTTCACAACGAATAATAGGGAAAAGACTCACACACTTCAAGAAAATAAACAAAAGATCAATCTTACCTCTCCAATGTAGTGATGCCACTCCTCTATGGTGCCCAAGTAGCTTTGGACAAGTCCAAACCTGCAATAAAACTTTGCTAGTATGCTCCAAGAATCATTTGCCAAATTTCAAAAAAGGTTGATCATGTATCACCACAAAACCTTAGACAAGAGACCAGTGCAAAAGAGTTTAATTCTAATAGCTTCCAACCCATTTACAAATGAGGAGGCATCTCAACAACCTGTACAATAGAACAGCATTATATCTTTAACAAACTCTTAGATCTATGCTAAAAAAGCTTATATCCTCTAACAAAACCTAAGAGGATCTAGTCAACAAAAATAAAATATGGTGGACTAATGCCACATGTACAATAGATGAGAATAAATGACTCTACAAAGTAGACACCCTCCTAGAAATGTGTTCCACATGTGAACCAATGATCAAGAGAGTGGCACGTCCTCAAACAAGTGGTCAAAAATTCGATGATAATATTCCCATGACAGATTTTAAAAGCACCATAATTGTGTCAATTTTCCCCCAATTTCTATTATGATCACATTTTGGAAATCTTGTGGCCATTTTGCATCTAATGGCATTGATCTAGTAGAATTTTGGGTAATCTATCAAAAGATAAATGCTAGTGAATCTGGGCCGCCCTCAAAATATGTGCTAAATAACCAATCCAAGTCACATGTGTTCCTGTTTAAGAAAAAATCATCCCATAAAAGTGTAATGAAGGATCCATGTGGCATGTGTCATCAACCAAGGTAGTCGTTCAAGTGGATAACCTCCCCACATGTGGAAGTCCTCAAAAAAACATGGGAATGTGTGCAAGAAGACTCCTCCAAGTGGAAGTCCTCATCAAAAGTGAGATAGACTTGGTCAAAATACAACAAACCCCATCATTAAGGGAGGTCGGCCTATTCAAACTATAATAAGATATCCTCTAATTGATCCACAATACCCTCACACATGTGGATCCAACAAAATAGGAGGGTCATCCCATCAAAATACTCCAATAAGTGCTCAAAGTATCCACACATGTGAGCTAGACACCTCCCAAGGTGGGTTGCTCCTCTAAATCATCCAACGTCTTCCTCAAATGATGCTAAATGAGTGGAAGATAGACACGTGTGGCATCCAAGAGAGTGTGCATGGTCCTATCACAACACACAATGCATGTCTCACAACACCCAAGGCAATCATAGATCCCAAGGCACTCATAGATCTTGATGCAAGTACACAAATCTTGAGGCAAGTACACAAATTCCAATGCACCATTAATGATGAGTCATGTTTAAATGCAAGTGTCATTAGGTGGATAAAAATTAAGTATCATCCTATAACTTCACAATAAATCATTGAATTTATACCATTTTCCAAGTTTAACCATGGTGGGGACAACATCAACCTCTATTACATGTGACAACTCCTAAGACAAGAAGTAGTTCCTATAACACTAGGTAATGGGTATGTGATGATGGATGTTATGGTAAAGGCAAGTAACTTCATGAGTTGAATCCTTTAGCCACATAGGGTTTGTTTAATATATTCATCCACATGAGTGTCTTAAAATATGAGAAAGTACCTTGAGCATTGAGTTTCCATTGCTCGACATTATTTCTTACTACCCCTTTTCTTGCCTTTTTCTTTATTTATTTAGTCCCTTTCTTTAGATACGCATTGTTAAGCATGGGACTTGGGGCATTGACCTCATAGATAGATGGTGTAACTCAAGTTTTTTTTTATTTGGATTTTTCCCTTTTAGTTTTCGCTATTGTTAGCACATAAATTTGTATTATTAAATTTGCTCATTTTGCAGCGTCATGCACTTTTGCAGTGAAAATTCTGAAAACTTTGGTTTTTGCAACACCGGGCAGCCAACATCAACACCCGTGTTGTCAATGATAAAATTAAAGGAATTTGGACGTGTTGGAACAAGTTGCTTCCAACTAGCATTCTATTGAGCAATTTTCAATTTCGCAATTTTGTAACTGATATAATGATGAAGAGTCTTATTAGTAACACTTGGCATATATGTTGATCATGAATTAGTAAAAATAGGTTAGTACTGGTGTTCAAAACATTTTTGCAGTTAAAAAGGGAAGGGACCTCTTTCTAGCATTGAATACAATGAAGAAAATGTGTGNTGAAGAGTCTTATTAGTAACACTTGGCATATATGTTGATCATGAATTAGTAAAAATAGGTTAGTACTGGTGTTCAAAACATTTTTGCAGTTAAAAAGGGAAGGGACCTCTTTCTAGCATTGAATACAATGAAGAAAATGTGTGACAGGCTCAAAATCCGCAATTATAGATATTTCTCAGTGAAATCTTAATTCACTGTGAAACTGGCATACATAAAGATTCCGCAATGAATTCTGGCACGCTACGAAATCGTATTTTCGTCGTAAATTTTAAAATACGAACTGAGTTTTGCCCAAATTTGGTGTGGAAAATAATCATAATGTCGTTAACTTGCAAACAAAAAATAACCCCAACCCAGTTCTTCGTTGGGGAGAAAAGTAAAAAAGATGATCTACAGAAAATTTTGCAGCAAAATCTAGTAGTGTGTTGCGAAACTGCACAATTAACAATGTTTACCTCCATTTCGAAGTGACATCACAAAGGAACTCTTCCAAGACTTCAGGAGAGCATGGAGAACATGTGTCTCATCCCAAGATCAAACAACTTCATGGTTTCTAGAAGATATTAATGGCATTAGACAAGATCCTAAAAAATAGAAACTGAAACAATTTTTGCTTTATCTTGTCGTAACAACTCCTAGAGAAAAGGGAATCTAGTGCAACCACTTGTTATTTGACCCCCTCAGACTAGATGGCATTGAAAAAATATATATTGTTTAATTTTGATGAGGAGATGGTTGGAATTTGTGAGATTTCAAAGTGGTTTTAACTGTTGTATCCCAAAGACTCTGTATGACTGGATTAAAGATTCTTAGATAATTGAAGATCAATTTTCTTTTCTCATTGGCATATTCATATTTCTTTCTTCTTGTTTTGATGAGGTACTATTGATGAATGATTTGTCTTTGGTATTTGTGAGCAACATGGCACAATGAATGCTTTACTGTATTCATTTTTGTAAAACATTTCTCATCAAAGCTTCATTATCTGTTAATTGGGAGGATCTTGATTAATATTGTTGTGTATATGTCAAATTAACCTGATGTTGATGTGACTTGTGCATTTGCCTATTCTTCTTTCTATTTATTCATTAAACTCACATGTTGATCAAAGGTTGTTCAAGCCTTTTCTGTCGGAGTATGGTTTCTAAGGGATTATGGTGTTGATATTAGATTATGAATATCTTACTCTTGATCCGGTTGAGCTTTATTCACCTACCAAAATTATTCAAATTATTTATATTATGATGGGTACTGGGCTTGTTCTTAAATTAGTCTAAGAACAACTCCTGGTGATAACAACTACATCAACCTCGAGCTTATTGTTGATGCCAGTGGTAGCATCGGATAGGTATTTCTACATAGGCTTAGTGTCTAGCATGCGGAAGTCGTCCAAAGCCTTCTATCCTCGACTTTACTTTATTTAAAGGAATTATTAAATTAAAGTGCTTTAATTAATTAATTATGTAATTAGTTAGTTGATTTATTTAAGGAAAGTGCTAAAAGTAATTAGCATGTAATCTTAGCATGTAAATCTCAAGTAAAGTGAGAAGTAGTCTCAACATGCAATCACTTTGGAGATTAGGGTTAGGATATAACTCATGATTATAAAAGAAATGCTACGGTGAAGGAGAAGACATTTTTGGTGTGATACCAAGATCAAGATCTTTGATGAGATGCCAGGATCAAAGACTTGACATTTGATACTTGAGATTCTTGAGAGTAGAAGGACCTTTGATTTCAAGAGGATTGGATCACGAAGGACTATGATTCAATATCTTGGATAAGTGGAGAAGGACTTCCATCTAGAGATCAAGTCAAGGAGAAGAGATAACAGATGAAACAAAAGTGGGTTTTAGTGAGGGGAAGACATATGAAATTTTTGCACCGTACAGAGCTTGTCATACAGTCTTTCCATACATGTATGTGGGTTTCAGTGGAGACAATCACGTATGTATGCGGGTTTATTGAAGGAAAGGCACATACATATTGAAAAGTGTGCATTTCTAGATTATATAATAAACCAAACTTTGCCAAGTTTCTCTGCAGTTGTACTTCTCTCAGTGGACCATTATCCTTGTTACAGGAGCCCTAATTTTATCATAATAAAATCATTCTCAACACTGGTTTTCCCTCCGGGGTTTTTCCAAGGATATCTACCCAAAAATATTGGTCTTTATGTGTGCATGATTTGGTTTCCAGTTTTTCTTTCGCTAGATTGATTGAGTTGAATATTTTAGTAGTGTATTTTTTTTTTATGAGTTGTCAATCTGATTGCAGTAAGGAAATCACTAGATAAAAAAGTACCTAGGTTTTGGAGTAAGACAAATTTCAACATGGTATCAGAGGAGGTTTCTTTGAGAGGGAGCCTATCTCAAGATGCACAACGATAGATCTATAAGATCTGAGTGACCATGGGAGAGATTGAAATTAGATCTAGGGTTACATGAGAAAATCTATGGGATTAGGAGTGTCGAGGTGGGTGCTTGAAGGACTAAGCACATATCCACTATATTTTGCAACAGATCTGTCGGATATGCAGGAGATCTTAGCAGATCTATAAACTAGCAGGCATAAATAGAAGGACCGATTTGTGGGAAACAACAATACTTAGGCATAACAAGATTTTTTGTAGGTGTACAGAGGCGTACGCGGGTCACAAAAGGGACATTCGAGTACATACGTGTGTTGAAGTGAGCATAGTTACATACATACATGGGTTGCAGTGGTGACAATCATGTACATACACGGGTTGTAGTGGTGACAGTCGCATACATGGTCATACAAAGAATACAAAGGCAATTTCAACAAGAAATTATGTTAGGTGGCTTGTTGAGAAATGGCAGAAGGTCGAGCAGTCAACAAGGAGATCTCAGATAGGTGGAGAAGGAATTCGATCTAGAGATCTAAGCCACATGAGAGAACGTAGCAAAAAAGAAGGACTTTTTCTCATGTGATTGAGTCATCTGCTCAAGAGCAAAGAAGGAATATTTCTCAAGTGTTTGAGCAACGAAATATAGTGACTCAAGGGGATCTCAGATGGATGAAGAAGGAGGTTCATCCAAAGATAAAAGGATAACGGATCTATTGGATTCAACAACTCATAGATAGAGAAAAGAAGGACTTTTGCTCACAAAGATCTTAGCACGGGGTGAATAAAGAATTTCACCTAAAGATCATATCAGTCCAAAGGAGGAGGAGGCAACAATAGATGAATCTGGAACAAGGACAGATCTAGGTAGCAGAGCAATAATAGGAAGGTCTATTAGATTGGGGTAGAGCTCTAGAGTTGTACGCAGGTTTCAGTAGCCCAAGGCGCATACATACACGATTTGTAGAAGTGATAGGTGCATACATACGCAGGACATAAAAGGAACATGTGCGTACATCTTATGCAGTCGCAGGTAAAAGATCATACAACAACAACAAAGGTGCTAGGTTGCAGGAGTTGGCTATTTCTCAGTGGACAAAAAATATACATAGAGTGAGATAGGAGATATCATAGATTGGGTGGAGAAGTACTTTAATCCAAGTGTGTAGAGAAAGGTTTGAG
The DNA here is from genome assembly GCA_010110895.2 of Picea sitchensis. NCBI lineage: Eukaryota > Viridiplantae > Streptophyta > Pinopsida > Pinales > Pinaceae > Picea > Picea sitchensis. Next base: position 10,020 of record SNQJ01S0148774.1, read on the forward strand.
GAAAGGAGAAAAGGGGAAACGAGGTAGATAACAACCAACAAGATCAAAGGATTGATCTTGAGGTATGATAGGTTAGGCTATTTGTTGCATTGTATTGTTCTTCAGGTGGAACATTGTCCTAGAACTAGAGCCCAATATTTTATATTAATAAAATCAACTAGAGATAGAAGCACGGGAGCTATTCAACAGTCTAACAGAAGACTCAGGGACCCATGTAGATCTTGGTGATGATGCCAAGTATGAAATAAAGGGGAAGGGAACTATCATGTTCTAACTTGAGTCAAAAGGTTCGTTAGAGGCCCAAGATGTGCTTTATGTACCAGAGATGAAGAAGAACTTGTTCTTAGCTTCAGTTTTGGAGGACAGGGGTTTTTCCATGACGTTTTAGAGAGGGAAAGTATTCATATGTTTAGAGGGAACTATCCCTGACACAAAAATAAGCATTGGTGTTAGAGAGGGAAAGTTATACAGGTTGCGAGGCCATCCTGTAAGAGGATCCAATGGGATATTGGATCATGGATCAATGTTAGTGGCAGAGGATGAGGAACAAGAGGCTCCAAAGGGAAAGAAACCAAAGGATGGGAAGAGTTCATAGACTTCCATTGTGGGGAGTAAACCTTCATATGGGAAGAGGGAGTTAGCCCCTTCCAGACTTGTCAGGAGACCAATTTGGTACGAGATGAAATTGGTGGATGCTCAGAAGAAGGAGGCTTCTAGGAGAACATTGAGAGAGAGAAAGCCTTCGACGAAGTTTCCAAACTTCATGGCATTGATATGTAGCATCATCGATTTCAAGACTTCCAATATTCAAGGAGAAGCTTGTTGGAAAATATTTAACAAACAGTGAATGCTTGTCATTGATGGAAAGTACAACAATGAAGATGGCATGAGTACAGGAAGTATGTAACAGACGAGAATTATGGGAAGACGCTGCAGTATTATGGGAAGACGCTGCAGAGAAAATTTGAATAAGCTCAGAAGAGATAGTGCAGAGGATTGTTGGTAGATCATTGATGGCAGGATTGTTGGCAGATCATCGATGGCAAGATTAGAGTAAGCATCGATGGAAAAACATGAACAAAGTAAGCTCGGGAGGAGAAGCATTTCTGATCGTTGGATCCCATTCAAAATTCCCAAAAGAAGGAGGACCGTCAGATCTGTTAGTAGACAAGAAGAACGCGCAGAAGAGGAGGACAGATCTCGGGCGTCATATCTAAGCGCTAGACTCAACCATCGTTGGATCATGAAGAACCTGCACGTTCATTAAAGTGCAAGGAGAAACGGGCATACAAAATCCCGAAAGAAGGAGGATCGTCCATCTTCGGTCATGACACGTGGACATAGATCAACATTTCACTGACTGGAACGCCAAAAGTATGAAATGATCCAACCTCTCATCTCCCGAAATCACAATATGCGAAATCGCGATTTAATCTCAACCGTCAGATCAAGGTGTGATCTGGACCGTCGATCCAACTCCATTTCGGAGTTTCGCAGATCGAGAGTTGGAGATGTCAAAGAATATTAACCACAGGAATGTCGAAATCACGATATGCGAAATCACGATATGCGAAATTGCGATTTAATCGCAGCTGTCAGATCAAGGTGTGATCTGGACCGTCGATCCGACTCCATTTCAGAGTTTCGCAGATTGAGAGTTGGAGATGTCAAAGAATATTAACCACAGGAATGTCGAAATCGCGATATGCGAAATCGCGATTTAATCGCAGCCGTCAGATCAAGGTGTGATTTGGACCGTTGATCCGACTCCATTTCAGAGTTTCGTGAATCACGACTTGGAGAGGCAAGAAACATAACCACAAGAATGATGAAATCGCGATATGATCTGAGCTATTGAATCAAGATCAGATCTGAATCGTCGAATCATAGGACAAGTGGCAAGCGATTGGAATTTCGTTGACTTGGACTCAACGGAGCATGGTGTGGAAACTCGTGAAATATGAAGCGCCTTTTGGCACAGCCTATGGTCACCACCGGTGGTCACGAGAAGGGAAGGAGTCAGTTTAGATAAGTTCCATTTCAGGGTTTCGGGGATCGCGACTTGGAGAGTCGAGATGCCTCATCTCCACATTCACGAAATGTGAAATCGTGAAAGCGCTTTATGCATAAGCGTGTGGTCACAACCATTGGGCACATCGATGGAAGATGGAGGAAGAAGCTAGAGGTGCTAAGCTTCACCACATGAATCTCTAAATGTTGAATTATGAAATGGCAAAACAGGCACAAGATTATTTATTCTTAATCCAACGGTTCAAGTGAGTTTGAATATGATTAGAGGGCTACTGTTCCATCTCATAGTTAATTGATCAGTTACAAATCTGTTAGCTAAACTGATTCATGATTCTTGATCGGTTGGTGTTTCATTTTCTTAGATGGTTTTCTTTTGCCTAAGAAGATTCGAAGTGTAACTGTTGTGGGTGTGGTGCATAAAAGAAAAAGATACAGACTGTGCGTGGTTGGTTGTTCTGGACAAAAAATGAATTAAACTGTAAGAAAGGGAAAATCATGGGATGCGCAGTGTGAGACTGAAAATATGCGCAGTGTGAGATAAAACTCAGAGAAGAGTAACAGATGAGGAATAGACTTGAAGTAGAGAAAAATGACAGAACAAGTTGAAGCAGAGAAGAATTTCAGAACAGACAAAGGAAGAGAAGAATTACAGAACAATTAGAAGAAGACCATATTTACAGAACAGAGAAGAAGTGGTAAGAATTGATTTATCTGTGTAGTTGGTTGTTTAATCTTTCATTTAATATTCCAGGGTGGTTGGGAGGTGCTAGGGAGGACTGTTGTCCTCATAGGTTCAAGTGGGAGCTTGAACACAGGGAGTTGTAGCTTCCATCTGGTTGCAGCTAGAGAAACCAGGGTGGCAGGGTGGTGCAAGGGAGAACAAGTGTTCTCTGTTATACAAGT
>SNQJ01S0148774.1:14356-27901 GCA_010110895.2 Picea sitchensis
TCATTTCGAAGAAGAAGAGGTTTTCTCCCTTTATGGGTTTCCTCGTGAAAATCTGTCTCTGTGTATGTCTTATGTGTGACGAATGATCATTATTTATATCGTCTATATGTTGTATAATATTGATGGTCATTTGAAGAAAATTTAAGAATGGTTTAATAGATTTATTATTGTTTAAGCATAGTAACAACTGATTCACCCCCCCTCTCAGTTGTCTTAGTAATTTCAACAAAGCTGACCAATAGGGTTGGAGGGATGTTGGTATGCAGGATGATGTGTGCGACATTTTTTCAGGGTCGAAGGGAGAACCATTTCCAGGTGGCTCTTCGGGAAACACCTCCCTAAGAGGAAGTGTTGATGCTAGTGGTAGAATTAGATAGGTATTTCCACGTAGGCTTGGTGTCTAGCATGCAGAAGTCGTCCAAATCATTATATCCTTGAATTTACTTTAGTTAAAGGAATTATTAAAGTAAAGTGTTTTTATTAATTAACTATGTAATTAGTTAATTGCGTTATTTAAAGAAAGCGCTAAAAGTAATTAGCATGTAATATTAGCATCTAAATCTCAGGTGAAGTGAGAAGTAATCTCAACATGCAATCACTTTGGAGATTAGGGTTAGGATATAACTCATGATTATAAAATCAAGGCTAGGGTGAAGGAGACGACATATTTGGTCTGATACCAAGATCATGATCTTTGGTGAGATGCCAAGATCAAATACTTGACACTTGATATTTGATATTCTTGAGAGTAGAGATGAGCCTTTTCTTTCGAGAGGATTGGATCACGAAGGATTGTGATTCAAGATCTTGGATAGGTGGAGAAGGACTTCCATTTAGAAATTAGATCAAGGAGAAGAGAAAACAGATGCAACACAGGTGAGTTTCAGTCAAAGGAAGCCATAGGAAAGTGTCGCACCTTACGAAGCTTTCCATACAATATTTCCATACATGTACGTGGGTTTAAGTGGAGACACTTGTGTATGTACGCGGGTTTGTTGAAGGAAAGGCACACACATTTTGAAAAGTGTGTAGTTCTAGGCCTTACAACAGACCAGACTTTGCTAGGTTTATATGTAGTTGTACTTCTCTCAGTGGGCCATTATCCCTGTTACGGGAGCCTTGATTTTAGCATAATAAAATCATTCTCAACACTAGTTTTCCCTTGGATGCTTTTCCAGGGGTATCTACCAAAAAATATTGGTGTTTATGTGTGCATGATTTGGTTTCCAGTTTTGCTTTTGCTAGATTTATTGAGTTGAATATTTTAGCAGTGTATTTTTGTTTTGTGAGCTGTTAATCTAATTGCAGTAAGGAAATCACTAGATAACAAAGTACCTAGGTGCTGGAGTAAGAGAAATTTCAACACTTATATCTCTTTAAGATGAGTCTTTTCTCATGGAACTATTAAGTATGAACCTTGCTATGACATATGACAAGCCAACCATGAGCAAGAAAATGGAATATGTGTATGGAATAATGGGGAACTTGATGAAAAGTGTTAAGTATGATTTGTGATGAACACACTACACCTTCCTAGGCATCTAGTAGTACAACTCAACCCAAGAGTGACAACTCTTATATAAAATATGATTATGATCCACCATGGTACAACAAGGCAAATAATAACAATTTAGAGTGTTATGATCCATTATTAGAGTATACCAATGGTCGCCATGGTCATGAAAAATACACAAAATACTATCACCATACATGTGTAAGAAAGAAATACATGACAATATCCAATACATCAAGCCTCATCATCATAATCATTGATAAAGCATCATGTGTACAATATCATCATCATTGTGCCAAATCCACTAAACCATGATATCATCATTATGAAATAATCAAGAATGGGCATGTCCAACGTGCAAGGGAGGTCATCATGCAATGAGATCTCTAACATATAAACTCTGGAAGACCAATCTGAAGTGCTCACAATCAAATGTGAACTGGAACATCATGCCACTAGGAGAGTGGTGCTTGCACTAAAATCTCTAGCATGTGATGAGGATCACATGGTTACCTCTCATACAGTATGAGAGGTTACAACTGGCTCCAACTCAAGGACATGTATTCTACGGAGAAGAGTAAATAAAACTCTAGAATCTTGATCAAACTTGCAATATACATCCACCCTTAAACTAGACATACGATCATCAATAAAAAAAGAAAGAAACAAGGAAATACGATCACCATGGTCCACTACAAAATAATTTTGAAACAAAATCCAATTATTCTAAATAATAAAAAATGCATGAAATCAAAATCATTCTAAACATGAGCTAAAAAATAAATGCATGGATATTGATTTGTATCCATCTGACCACATGGTCTTGTCTATTTCTTCTTCTTAGCATGTACAACCGGAGATTCCAAGGTTCTCATGCACTATTCCTTTAGATCACATGTCCCCAAGTTGGAGCCAAATGTTATCCCCTCAAGTTGCATAAGGGTAACTCTTGTGATTTCCATCACAAGGTATGATTTGCAACATGATTTTTTTTATAGATACACCTTCAATTTTGGATCAGAGATGATGCTTCTCTTGCTTGAGTTGGTTTTTAGTATTGGAGGATATCGATTGATCCTTTGTGATGGATTGACATGGCTTGGATCTTTCTTCATGGTTTCATATCTTAGGTTGATGGAGCTTTGGGGTTAGAAGTTTATGGTTTCACTTAATTCCTTGATTGATAGTTGTTGGGTGCTCTTTAGTTTTATGGTATATCATTGGTGGATGTTTTTCATGGTTATCCTAGCCTAACACTCATATGCCTCACTTGTGGAACACCTTAATATCTATTGATGGATCAAGAATGACATGGTGTGATTCTATCTTGATGGTATTGTAGGGGCGCAATACATTATTCCCTTTGGTTATGACTTTGGTTTATGGTGGATGTACTAGGAGATACCACTTATATTTTCATGGTGAAATTTTTTTATGTACCATCATTGATACATATGTGAAGGAAATTTATTATTACTTTATGTGTCAGTGGGACCATCCCCTCTATTCATTCTATTACCTCATAAACTAGCACATTTAGATTGGTACTAGCCTATGGGAAATTGAGAGGAAGGCCAATGTCACCTCACCAACCTTGTTCACACTTTAGGTTGTCTCTTCTCCAATTCAAGGGAGGCTTCCCTAAGGTAGGATTGCTAAAGATTAGGCAATAAGGGCTCAAGGTGAAATTAAGAGTAGTTTTAACAAACCAAGTTTTGTAGTATAGGAAAATAAAAAGGAGATGGGTAGATCAAGCCTAGTGTGGGTTTATGGAATCTATAAGGTTACGAATTATGAGCTAATTCTCAAGTAATAAGGCAATGCTTTAGCTGGACCGAACAAATCACAACATTCTTATATCAATGTTTATGAATGAATAAATTTGATTTCAAAGACCCTAATGAACGAGAACTTAACAAGTGAGCATGAGGGTATCTCTGCAATTTAGAAAATATAATTTCTAGCTTACTCTAATTAATAAGGCATAGAATTCATTAACACTTTCCAGCAGCAAACATAAAGAGTCCTAAACGAAAATTAACCACAGTTTACTCTTATAAATAACTCCTCTAGATAAATAATAGAGTTACCACATTTAATCCCTCATGACACACTTGAATAAATTGTATTTCTAGCTTCATATTCAACAAATTAACATCCAAAAAATACATGTCTCAAGCTTCCCATATCCTTCAATATATTCAACAAATGCTCAAGGGGAAAATCCCCCATTTCCAACCATACAAATGAGTAAGACATCAAACTCTTACATAGGTTTGAGCTCAACTCTTCTTACAATAAAAAAGTAATTGTTTTCCTAGATCCATTAGTTCTCCAAGGAATAAAATATAATATTACATTTCTATTCTCCTCAACAAACTCCTTACTAAAATAATAGTGGGTTGTTGGGATCCACTTTCCTCTCTTAGAAGAAACAATAAGATATTCACCCTCCACAAGGAAAAAAAATATAATAGAATAATCAATTCTCATGACAAGTCAACAATGAATAAAATAGTGAATTGGCTATGCCAAATAACTTCTCCAAGTAAGTTTGTAAGTTTAACAATACCAATAAGTACCAAGATCTGATCTATAGTCAATAGATATGATCACAATAAATAATCTCCAAGATTGGGACACATTTTCTCCAATAAACTCAAGCCATGGTCCACCATCAAATGATACTATGAAACAACTAGCATTATTAGTAAAATGCAACTCAACAAAATAAATGAAACAATTGAATGTATCTTCAATAAATAACTAAAATGTCAAGCTTTAATCTATATATCTTTCAAAATACTTGAGCCATGCAATTAACTAGAACCTATGGCTTAATTTAATGCATGTCCACATCCCATGTTCAATTGAAAAACAACTATGAAATCCCTCCATGAGCCAAGAAAAGAATTGAAACAATAAAAATGAGGGTCCATGGCTTTGTATCTTCATGATCCATATGGTGGAAACTCAAGTTGATGTAATAAAGGCGTCTCCATTAAGGTATTACTTCCATTTCCATACCATGTCTTCTTATGCTATCAATCATGTGAAACAAGATGTCGAATGAATGGAATAAAGGATAGACCCATTACATTGCATTAAAATATGAGTATTTGTAAGAATATGTGCCCAAGATGATGTCATCTTACAATTCCATGGGCTTAAGGGAGAAAAACATGACATATATGGCAGGGAATCACTCAATGGCTCAAGGAATATAAATATGACCCCCATTCGATGATTAATCCATGGCCCCCTCAAGTATTGAAGCTTAACATGAGAAATCTCCCACATAATAATATATTCTTCTTCAACATATGTGACCTCTTTATGCACATGGAAAAAATATTATATATGGTGAACTTTACATGAAGGGGAAAACCCTTAACATTTGATTTGATTTACTTTGCCATAATCATAGGCTTACTTAAAAATATATATGTTTGGCAAACCCTTAACATTTGATTTACTTTGTCATAATCATAGGTTTACTTAAAAAATATATGTTTGGAATGGCCAAGAAGGAGTGGCTTCTATTAAAATAATAATAAGCCACCTCAATTGTTGGAAATTTGGTTTGGAAAGTTGGTTTCCATTGATGTCAACCATTAGAGATTGATGTCAACCCTTGGAGAAGTCCGGAAGACCCAGAGATGTGATCGAGTCAACCCTTGGAGAAGTCTGGAAGCCCCAGAGATGTGGACGAGATCGTTGGACAGTTGGTTGATTGTTGGATAGTTGGTTTTCATTTGTATGATCGAGATTTTCGGTAAGTTGATTGATGTCATCCCTAGAAGAAGTCTGAGAGACGGGTGTAATTGACGAAGTCTACAAGAAGCCCCGAAGGTTTGGTTGTGGAACCCAAAGTTGTTTGAAGAATTTGAACATGAAGGATAGTGTAAATGCAGGTAACATACTCATGGATTGGTAGTTCTGGTCATGTCATTTCCAACGGTAAGTGGTATGCCACGTGGTTCCTCATGGTTAAGGAGTTATGGACTCATGAAGTTGGAAGCCCCGAAGAATGGTTAAGAAGCCCTAAACAGTTACAAAGTCATTAATTAAAGAAAAAGTGGTTGTAACAAGAAATTACATGTTGACCCTAAAATTAAGAAAAACGGTAGAAAAATTATGACCCTAAAATGAGGAAAACATGTAAAACAATTATAACCCTAAGGTTAAGAAAAAGGGTAAAACAATTATGACCCTAAAATTAGGAAAAAGGGTAAAAAATTGTTACCCTAAAATTAGGAAAAATGGTAAGACGGTTAAAGGGTAAAATAGTTGTAACAATAAATTAATTAAGGGTAAATTGGTTACAACAAGAAATTAATTAAGGGTAAAGTGGTTGAAAAGTAGTTACATGGAAGAGTATAAATACACATCAAGAGTCTCTTATTCTTACACACAAGTTTATTGAATATATATTTAGTGAACACTTGATCTATTGGCGAATATGAGGTAGCAAGGATGCGGTAAAGTAAAGGGGATGTTTGTTCCAGGTTGCAGCAAGGTATGATGATGCAACAAGGTTGCTACATGATTAAAGGTATGTCTATATGCATGTTTTGAAGGTTATATCTTGGTGATGGTATGGTACATGTTGAGGTATATTTTGGTGATGTTATGGTGCATGGTTTATGACATATATTTTGGTATATGGTTGAGGCATATCATGAGTGATATGGCACATGTTTGAAGTACATGGTTTGGATTCATATCTTGATGAGATTATGGTACATGTTTGGTGATGTTAGTACATGATGAGACACACATTGGTGATGTTATGGTTCTTGGTTTGATGCATAGTTTGGCACATGGTTGAGGCACATATCTTGATGATGATATGGTACATTGTTAGAGGCACTTGTTGGTGATCTTGGTACATGTTTGGAACATGACTAGAAGTATGTTGTGGTGATGTTGGGCCTATGGTTTGAGATATTCTCTTGGTGATTGTGGAATGATTTGCATGCAGTTGTGAGTGGATATGGTTGATGATGAAACAGTGGCAGTGACAGGTTGATGGTTCAGTATCAGTGGCAATGACAGGTTGACAGTGGAAGTGATTGTGGTAGTGACAGGTTGGTCTACATTTATATTTCAAGGCAACGGGACGGGGTAAGGAAAGGAGGTTGTAGCCTCCTTCCGGTTTGAGCTGGAGAATCAGGGAGTTGGAGCTTCCTTCAAGCTAGAGCCTGTAAACTAGGGGGTTGGAGCCTCCTTCCAGTTGTAGCTGGTAAATCATGGAGTTGTAGCTTCCTTAAGGTTGGAGCCTGTAAATAGGGAGTTGGAGCCTCCTTCTAGTTGTAGCTGGGGAATTGAGAAGTTGGTGCTTCCAATGAATGTAATATTGACATATATAAGAAAGCATTTTGTGGTTTTCTCCCATTTGGGTTTCCACATAAATTATGGTGTATTGTGTATATGTGGTTATTTGTTATGCACTTTTGATTTATATTGTTGATGATATATTGAATGCTAATAATAAACTGTTGAAAACTATTGATAAATTTGAAGAATACATATTATGGTTAAAAGTAATAAAAGTGCTCATACTTATTCATCCCCCCTCTCATTATTCCAACAATTGGTATCAGAGTGGGTCCTTCAAGAAAACAATCTAATCATTGGAAGGAAGATCGTGGAGTGCGTTGAGAATGGATCACTAATGTTTGATGGTAAGAATGGTCAAAGCTATGAGATATGGAGAAATATAATGAAAGCATTTCTAGGAGCATAGGGATATGATGTTTGGTACTCATTTATTACAGGATACACCGGTACTCATTTATTACAGGATACATCGATCCAAAGAAACCCAAGACTACAACCAAAAAGGAATTGAAAAGGAGCAACAACATAACAATAGATTTCATCTGGGAAAGATTACCATATTCGGTAAAAGAGAAAGTGGGAAAATGTTCATCATCCAAAGAACTTTGAGATAAGTTACATAATCTCTATTTTGAAGAATCTCCCATCACTGAGCTAGAGAATGCTAAAGAAAATGCATGAACAAAACAAGAAGAAAGATGCTCATCATGTTAGACAGATTCAAAAGAAGAATATTATGAAGAAGGCATAGTATATCTTGAAGAATAATTAATCAGTGCTTTATATTAACTGACAATAGAAAGGAAGAAGAACCAGTCGCTTGAGGAACAATTAGTCAAGAAAAAGAAGGATTCTCAAAAAAATTCAAAAGAAGCTCAACAAGTCATCATGAATCTAAAAGCTCAATTGAAAGAAGCCAAAGTGATCGAAGAAAATATCAAGTATAATTTGAAAGAGAAACATTGTTTGGAAGCCCAATTAACATCACAAAGAAAGGAAGTGGAGAAGATAGAAGGAATCTTGACAAGTCACCTTAAGGAAAGATCAGAGGATTTAAACAAACTTGAAGCATAATTTAGTCAAGAAGAAAGAAGACTTGAAAATGAAATCATCACTTTGAAGACCCAACTCGAAGAAGCAAAAAGAACGAAAGAAGTCATGAAGATCCAGATGGTGAAGAAAGAAGAACATTGTGAAAAGCTTGAAGAAGAAGTTGTCACATTAAGAGTTAAAATTGTCAAGCTCAACAAGAATGTTGAAGAGAAAGAAAGCTCCACATCAACAACAAAGAAAGTTGAAGATAAAAGGTGTAGGTTACCAGAAAGGAAGAATGAAGAGAAGGATAAGAGTTATGCAAAATTCATCAAAAACTCTATCAATAAGGAAGAATGCAAGCCCTCCAAAGATAATATTTCAAAAATGAAGAAAACTCAAGAAGAAGACTACAAAAGAGATGGATATCAAAGAAGACCTTTCACTCCCAGGTATCAAAGAAGCTTCAATCATAATGAAGGAAACAAAAGAAGATAAGATCGTGATCAACCAAGGCATGTGTTCAGAAGGACTACATCACAAAAATTATCATTCACTCCCAGGTATGAAAGCTTATTTTATGGTCATTGTTTTATTTGTATTAACTTTGGACATAAACATGTAAATTGCAAAGCATATGGAAGAAATGTTGAGACAAGAAATACCTATGTGGCTCCCCACAACATTGAATGTTAAAAATGCCACAATTATGGTCACATAGATCGAAATTGCAGAAGCATGATAGATCCCTCCATGAAAGAAAACATCGATGTCAAATACATGAAGGTTTGGAGAAGAAAAAAAAGACAATAAGAGCAGGTGAATGAAGAAAAGGTTCTAGATATTGTAAGATTTGTAGTAGTGCGAGAAAGAGAAGAATACCAGATGAATAAAAAATAGGCCCAAGAGATTGTTCTCTCGGGAATTGTAGTGCAAGATCATAATGAATCCGTAGGAAAAAAGAAAGAAGTCGAAGTTCTGAAAGATGATGAGTCTACAAACGAAGAGGAAGATTACTCTGCATCAGAGATGGTATTTTTCTCAGCCATCCGGCTTGGAGATTCCCAGTAAATATGAATATTAAACATGGGGAATCTAAGCAACGACTGAGACAAATCAAAGGATTATCTTTCGAACAATCTGTAGTGTTTGCAGTTTTTGGAAATACAATTTTAAAGAGATGGCAGAAGTAAATAATGACAAAACATTTGATCAAGGAGTCGTTTCTTAGGCAGATATCAAAGGAATATTATTGACATACTTTTCAAGAAGATATTCATGATTGTATGGAAGATTCCAGGTAGGAATATGTTATAATCAGTTGCAACAAATTTTGAGAAGTCATCAGAATAATACAGTGACATATGGATCATTGTGGACAATTGTCTATCAAATTCATGGACAGTTAGTGACATATGAACAAAGATGGATTCATGAGACACTTGGCAGGTACATAATACATGATTCAAATAATATGCATAACAGTGGATAAAAACATATTGACAGTTGGAATCAGTTGGTCATAGAAAGGTAAGCAATGGAATGCATAACAGAACAGGTAAAGACAAATCGTCAGCAGAAGATACATCGTCATAGGAAGATATTGTTGAATAATATGGTCATTAATTATAAATCTTGAAGACTTGAAGTATCTTTGAAAGTTTTTTTTTATCTATGTCAGTGAATTACACGAGGAAACACCATTGGACAAGCAACTCTGGAAGAGAGGAAATGAAACATATACATGAAGCCCTACATTGATCTACATGAAATCTTGCATAGAAGTAAAGGGAAGATAAATCATCAGAGAAAGAGATCCAAAAAGGAAGATCAATGGCATGCAAATAGGGGGAGACATACCGACAGTGGGAGTTACTCTTCTACCCACAATGTCATCAGAGAGAAAATAACAAAGGCATGAATACATAGAGAAATAACATAGGCATTGAGACAGAGAGAAAGATCAGAAACACGAAGACATGGAGAGAAACCCCAAAGTGAGATACCCTTTACCATTGATGTCAAAGGGGGAGAAATAAGAGCAATGGAATGGAGACAGGGGGAGTGATGGTCACTTGGGGACCATGAGCATGAGTGTTTCCATCAATGCATTCCATTAGTGTTTCCATCAATGCCAAAGGGGGATATTGTTGGACAATTGGTTGTCATTGATGTCAACCCTTGGAGAAGTCCGGAAGACCCAAAGATGTGATCGAGTCAACCCTTTGAGAAGTCTGGAATCCCCATAGACGTGGACAAGATCGTTGGAAAATTGGTTGATCGTTGGACAATTGGTTGTCATTTGTATGATTGAGATTATCAGTAAGTTGATTGATGTCATCCCTAGAAGAATTCCAAGAGACAGGTGTAATTGACGAAGTCTACAAGAAGCCCCGAAGGTGTGGTTATGGAACCCAAAGTTGTTTAAGGAATTTGAATGTGAAGGACAACATAAATGTAGGTAACATATTCATGGATGGATAGTTCTCATCATGTCATTTCCAACGGTAGGTGGTATGCCACATGGTTCGTCATGATTGAGGAGTTATGGCCTCATGAAGTTGGAAGCCCCGAAGAATGGTTAAGAAGCCCTAAACAGTTACAAAGTCATTAATTAAGGGAAAAGTCGTTGTAAGAAGAAAGTACAGGTTGACCCTAAAATTAAGAAAAATGGTAAAACAATTATGACCCTAAAATGAGGAAAAATGGTAAAACAATTATGACCCTAAAGTTAGGAAAAAGGGTAAAACAATTATGACCTTGAAATTAGGAAAAAAGATAAAAGATTTATGACCCTAAAATTAGGAAAAAGGGTAAAACAATTATTACCCTAAAATTGAAAAAAATGGTAAAACAACTGTAACAATAAATTAATTAAGGGTAAAGTGGTTGAAAAACATTTACATGGAAGAGTATAAATACACATCAAAAGTCTCTCATTATTACACAAAAGTTTATTGAATATCTATCTAGTGAACACTTAATCTATTGGTGAATATGAGGTAGCGAGGATGAGGTAAAGTAAAGGGGATGTTTGTTCCAGGTTGCAACAAGGTTGCTACAGGATTATATGTATGTCTATATGCATGTTTTGAAAGTTATATCTTGGTGATGGTATGGTACATGTTGAAGTATATTTTGGTTATGTTATGGTGCATGGTTTATGGAATATCATTTGGTATATGGTTGAGGCATATCATGAGTGATATAGCACATGTTTGAGGTACATAGATTATGGATGTTGGCACATGTTTGGTACATGGTTTGGATGCATATCTTGATGAGGTTATGGTACATGTTTGGTGATGTTAGTACATGATGAGACACGTTTTGATAATGTTATGGTTTACGGTTTGATGCATGGTTTGGCACATGGTTGAGGCACATATCTTGATAATGATATTGTGCATTGTTAGAGACACTTGTTGGTGATAATTGTACATTTTTGGTACATGACTAGAGGCATGTTGTGGTGATGTTGGGAATATGGTTTGAGATATGCTCTTAGTGATCATGGCATGAGTTGCATGCAGTTGTGAGTGGATCTGGTTAATGACGAAATAGTGGCAGTGACAGGTTGATGGTTTAGTATCAGTGGCAGTGACAGGTTGACAGTGGCAACGATTGTGGTAGTGACAGATTGATCTACATTTATATTTCAAGGCGACAGAACAGGGTAAGGAAAGGAGGTTGTAGCCTCCTTCCGGTTGGAGCCGGAGAATCAGGGAGTTGGAGCTTCCTTCAAGTTGGAGTGTGTAAACTAGGGGGTTGGATCCTCCTTCCATTTGTAGCTGGTAAATCAGGGAGTTGTAGCTTCATTCAAGTTGGAGCATGTAAATAGGGGGTTGGAGCCTCCTTCCAGTTGTAGCTGAATAATTAGGAAGTTGGTGCTACCAATGAAAGCAATCTTGACATATATAATAAAGCATTATGTGGATTTCTCCCATTTGGGTTTCCACGTAAATTTTGGTGTACTGTGTATCTGTGGTTATTTGTTATGCACTGTTGATTTATACTACTGATGATATATTGAATGCTAATGATAAACTGTTGAATATTGTTGATAAAGTTGAAGAATACATAATGTGGTTAAAAGTAATAAAAGTGTTCATATTGATTCACCCCCCCTCTCAGTATTCCAACATCCACATCATATGTGTACCCATCATGGTAGAAAGTAAGATTTTGTCGGGTTGACTAATACATGAGGTAGAAGGGGATGGCTTAATTAAAATAAAACATTATGAAGTGCCTCCACATGTGTGTCAACAAGGAATGTGCCCGATAAATGTTTATATCATGAAAATACAAGTGTTATCTCCTAGTAAACCCTACCATAAGCCAAATTCATGTGTGTTAGTGTTAAGATGAACAACATAATTATGAATCACTCACCAATGATATACCATATCATCTCACAACTATTCATCAAGGCATTAAGATTCAACTGAAACCGCCACTTCGTAACCCAAAAGCGTCGTCACCCAAAGATATGCAACCATGAAGAGAGAACTAGGTACCAAGACAATCCATTGCATAAGAAACTTCTCATCCAATGCTACTAGTATCCAACCGTTGGGGGGCTAGAACTAGCATACAGGAACCAAGGTGTAACATCCTCTAGTTAAAATGAACAAGTATACCCATGGAACACCATGATGAGGTGGCCAACATGATCATAAATAAATTCAACAAACAAAAGCATCATCTCCAAGCAAAAATTGAAGGTGTATACCCTCAATCCATCAAAAGCTCTATGGGTACCATGTTGCATATCATATATTGTAATGAAAATAACAAGAGTTACCCTCATGCAAATATGAGGGGGGTAACACATCCATCAATTCTTTTGGAGGCCAATTATGTTATTTTGTTAATGGGACCATGATTCAAATTGTACCCTTGCCAAAATCTCTTTGTAAACTTTGTACCAAGAATTTAATTGTTTCTTTTGGAAAAGTTGAGAAAATGTCCAAAATTTACTTGGAAGTTGAAATGAACTATTATGATGGTTGGCCTTCCAAGGTAATTCATTAAAAATGAAAGTTGTGGTGAAGAAGGAGTTCAAGAAAGAGGAGAAAATGAAGAAGGGTAATAGCAGGATGAGAACTCAAAGAAAATTTTTTCTTGATGGTCGGAGGAGAAGAGGACATTCAATCTGTCCCACAATGAGTGAAGATCGTTGTTGAGCCATAGCCATCTATGGATTTCCTACTAAACAATCAAATATTCGAAACCAAATCTAAATAAGACACAAGAATCATTAACTCAACTTGTTAAAGATTACAAAGATATTATAATTTAAATTTTACAATAAATATTTGTGTTGATAAAATGGAGAGGCCATAGACCTACGTTTACGGATCACGGATCAAGCCACCCCTTCATTACATCCACTTTTAATAACATTATCCTATCCACTTTTAGTAACTCATGTACATGGAGATGATGTCACAATGGCACATATGTTCACACAAAGAATATTCATTGTAGCCTTGGGTTAATGACGCCCAGCCCACAAATTATGAAGAGGAACTTATAGTGTATAGTGGGTTGTCCCTTTCATACATGTATTATTCTGTGATACTCTTTGTTTTACTCATGTGCATGGATAATGACACATATGTGGAGGCAAAGATAATATATTTTATTGTGGA